>NW_019292457.1:85347-102702 GCF_000500325.1 Leptinotarsa decemlineata | reverse complement strand
GCCCCTCGACAAACCAATCCGGAATCGGCTGCTCTCCATCGAGCCATAAGTTGAAAACTCTGGCCAGATGGCGGTGGGTACTTGGTAGTTTTTTCCACCAATAAGTGTTCAGCCCATCTGGGCCTGGAGCAGCAAAGTTCTTGGAACCAACAAGGGCTCTTCGAACGTCATCCGGGGTTATCGGGTTGCGCAGTTCATTGAGCTCAGGCTGTCGAAGCTCTCTGTTGAAAGCTTCGAACTGCGCTAGGGCTGGAGTGTCTAAATTGAGTGGCTACGGGTGTTCATAGATATCCTTCCAGAAGGATTCTACCATATTCTCGACAGGATCAATACTAATTTCTTAACATATTCATGGTCAAAGCTTATTTTAAAAAACAGCTCTGATAAAATTTTTGTTTTATCCATTTTCACTGTAGTGGTTATAAAATTTTATACAATACTAGAGAGCTCTGTTTTCAAGAAGAGATAAATGAGGTAGGGTGTCTATAAGAGTGATGAGGCAAGTTTTTCATGATTCTCAGAGCATGTATCTCTCCAAATCGATACTTTCGTCCCAAATGATAACTCAAACTGAAATATTTAATGGTGTGAGCATTTGGGCTTCTGCAAAAACTCCACCCCTGTTGAGCTAGCAGGACCACTTTCAATTTTTATACCTAATTAGTTTAGGCCAATAACACAAATTTAGTAGGAGTTGATTTAGAACTGAGAAGACTGAAAACGTTTTTATATACATTATATACATCAATGAAAAGTTGTGTTGAAACTAAAGGAACAAGGAACATGTTTTCTCCCTACCTAATTCGGATGATTAATTTGTGCCGTACTTTTGCCACTGTTTGCATTATCTATTTTTCTTGTTCCTTAGAATAGCATTCATAACTTATATGTGAATACTGTATTTGGGTTCGTCTCGTTTCTATTCCTATGAAACTTGATAAAAAAATTAATGAAAAATATAATTTATTAGTTCTGAACATTTGATTGAGACATTGAAAAATGAAGACTTTCTTGGTCATCTATCATACCTCGTTCCTCTCATTTTTTGGTGCAGGTATAATTTCGGGTAAATCTCACTTAGTTCGCATTGCAGCTTATGCTAAACCTATTCATCTTTCAATTATATACTCCGCCCGTTTAGTTTAAGTGCATTTTGAATTCGCGTCTTCTGTATTCTTTGTCATGTGACCTTTATGATTTATTTCTTCTCACGCCCTCTCTGTTGGTAACTGATTTTTCATACTTGGACCCAGCTAGAGTACTTAAAAATCGCTTGAACCTATACTATTGGATACAATAACTTTGTTGTCTCTGGAATACATGCATAGCGGGGCTGAAACAACGTCTACCCAAAAATCAGCTCCGTTATGCCAGCAACCCAAAGTACGGAAATCGCATTTAGAAAATGCCAAAATTAGGTACTTTTTAGGTACCGAAGTCAAAAATTAGGTGCTCTGTAAATTACACCGCAACTCAATACTCAAAGTTGCGTTGTTAGCAGGATGTGATGCTAGCAACGCAATGAAAATAATAATAAAATAATGAATGTTAAGGAAACAGTGTGTAGTTAAGTAGGTGCTAATTAAGTGCTGAACGGTGAGGATCGTAACATTTTATAATTAATAAACAAAAGCTTCCAATTTCGCTGAACAACAGATCTAAGAATCAGGTCTCTCGAAAACGAGGACGAATGCTCTATCAGGTATAAACTAAGCGTGGTAATAAAGTGCTAATTAGGCGCTTGCAAGAAATTAAGATGAAAACGACCGCGAAAGTATGAAAAAAAAATTTGAGATACCTGATTTGAGAAAAAAAATCAGCAATATACAATAAAGTCTTGAGATACTCGTAAACTAATACATAGACAATCAAAATAAAGTGCTAATTAAGTGCTCACTAGATAAATAATAGTAAACCTAGATTCCATAATGCCTATGGGGCATTATCGAAAACCACTATGACTGATGGACTGAGTTCTTACAGTACGTTCCTCGATAAGTAAGAGTATGAGAATACAATGCTAATTAGGTGTTCATTAGATATTTATAATAAATCTAGATTTCATGATTCATATGGGGCTTATGGACCCGATAACCACCATTAAAAAAATGTTTAAAATATGTTTTTTTCGTTAACAACCTATCGCACCCCTACGAACGATAACCCTCAGAAATCGAAACTTGTGCGAGCTAACCGACCGACCGGTCGGTCGGTAGCCAGGCGGTTCGACGTGGATGCTTTGTTCACTCAGTCAATCGGCCGATGTGTGAGTCGATGGTTCAAGCCCCAGGCTCATCGCTCAATTCTCACTTGCTATCGTCCAACCCGTGTTAGGAATCACACGTTAAAAGGTAAGACCTCATTAGTTCTTAGCTCGCACAAGTTTCGATTTCTGAGGGTGATCGTTCGTAGGGGTGCGATAGCTGGTTAACGGAAAAAACATTTTCCAAACATTTTTATTTTGGATGTTGGTTATCGGGTCCATAAGCCCTATATGAATTATGAAATCTAGATTTACTATAAATATCTAATGAGTACCTGATTAGCACTTTATTCTCATACCCTTACTTATCGAGGAACGTACTGTAAGAACTCAGTCCATCAGTCATCAGGAATCTAGGTTTACTATTATTTATCTAGTAAGCATTCAATTAGCACTTTTTTTATTGTCTATGTATTAGTTTACGAGTATCTCAAGACTCTATTGCATATTGTTAATTTTTTTTCTCAAATCTGGTATCTCGATTTTTTTTTCACTTATTCGCGGTCGTTTTCATCTTAATTTCTTGCAAACACCTAATTAGCACTGCATTACCAGACTTAGTTGATACCTGATAGAGGATTCGTCCTTGTTTTCGAGACACCTGATTCTTAGATCTGTTTAGCGAAATTGGAAGCTTTTGTTTATTAATTAGAAAATTTTATGATCCTCACCGTTTAGCACTTAATTAGCACCTAATAGTGTTCCTTTAACATTCATTATTTTATTATTATTTTAATTGCGTTGTTAGCATCACATACTGCTAGCAAGGCAACTTTGAGTGTTGAGTTGCGGTGTAAGTTACACAGCACCTAATTTTTTAATTCGGTAACTAAAAGGCATTTAAAAAGTACCTAATTTTGGCATTTTCTAAATGCGATTTCCGTACTTTGCGTTGCTGGTGTAACAGAGCTCCAAAAATCGATTCCAGAAAACGATCTGATCTTCATCAAAGAAGATGGTCTTCCGTCTTCGAAATTGTTGCTGGGTCGTATTCTACACATACATCCTGGAAAGTATGATTTCGCTAGAGTGGTTACCGTCAAAACGAAAAAAAAAATAAAATGCCATACCTCTATGCTATGCATATGAAGATCTCAATCGTTCGAAATATTCTGAAGCCTTCCAAGACAGGGGCCATGTTGAGTGTCAGTGGTGATTTGCAGCACTTCTGGTAACAGCGCGATTGCTGCAATCAAACATTAATGAAAAGTTTCTACAGATAATTTTTTTCCTAACCCATTTTCTAGAAATGTTCCCTTATCCTATCAATGAATTTTGTTTGTATACAAAACATTGTAAATTTTATTTAAAAATTCATATTGACTAGTTTTTAGGGCAGTTGGTCACAAAATACTGATTGATAGAAAATTATTCGTTTCAGCTTCATTCAGAAATTGTCAGGTTTTAGATACATGAAATGAAATGATTCCACATCAGACTTTGAGCAATATCGATATTGTCACTTTGAAATTTGATTGTTTCACGAATCATTATTCAAGATCCATGAAATATGTATGTTTCTGGAGTGAAGTTGGATATACTCGATAACATATGTGTGTATCCATACGATTATTGTATTAATATCCACAAGTTCTCTTTTTTTAAAATTTGAAGTAAATTAATATTTTGAGGTGGATTCATGCCACACTATCAAATCATAAATCACTCGTATCGAGTCGTAAATATTCGTCTAGTCTCCCACACAGTACCGTTTACACTTTTCTTTGTTCATGAGTTTATGAAACGCACTTTCTTTTGTTTATTCCTGTCGTGCATTTACACTCTGTCACTGTTCAATACCTGATAAACCTGAGTAAATCATGGGTAATCGAAAGGGAAACTATTGTGAATTATCCTTTATTGATTGGATATACAACACATGTCAACAAACATCTTGTTACTACTGACATGTACCTAAATTTCTCATTGAAAATCAATCATTCACCTTCTTATAATTTGAGGCTTTGCATTAACTATGTTCAACTTTCAGGTGTGGTTTCATTCGGAAAACCAATTTGCGGGGAATCTCCTTCCGTATATACTAACGTACCAGCCTTTTTGGAGTGGATTTTGGATAATATCAGTGAATAATCAAATTACCAAGGAATTATTGAGAGGAAGGCAATCAAGACAACGTTTTTGTAATCAATGTTACTTTCTAATATGAGGTATCATGTTAATTTCTTACGACTAAATAAAATATAATTACATTTTGAATTGTTGTGTATATCTAGTTTGCCTTATTTCATTTACGAGTATTTCAAACAATTAGACCTCTTTCACACGGGGAGCTTAACGTTTCTCGCTCCCATACCGCCCATTCAAACCGGAAGCCATTTTAGTTCCTAAAGTTTTTGAAACGCTTTATCCAGAACTTAGACGGGATAATAAAAAGTTCTTCAATTATTTTCGAATGCTATAATTGTTTTGTTCTGGGATGGATAAAGTTGCGAAAATTACGTTTAACACCTCGCAGACTTCCACATANTATTTTAAAATATTTGAAAAATGTGGATATGATGATTTTTTAAGGTACGTTTATACTGGTAAATATCTCAGGTATCGAGAAATAAATTTCCTTGCAAGTTTTCACTACGACATAAGTGTCACGCGATAAAATACCTGATACCTCTAGTTGAGAGGAAATTCTGATATAAATTGCTGTTCTGTTTAGACACATAGAGAATTAAGATCTCTCGGCACTTTTTCTGTCCGTCTACCGTCTAGTTTCAGTTAAAATGTGGCTTGTTGTAAACGTCAGGCTGCTGCAATAATAATTTTATTATTGGACGATAAAAAAGAAGGAAAAAGAAAGTGTGGGTGAAGAACTGGTTATTGAGAAGAAGTACTGCAGGGGCTTACACTCAGTTAATTAATGAGCTAAAAGTTGAAGATTCACTACAATTACAAAATTTCGCGAGAATGTCGTCAACAGATATCGATAATTTAATAAATTTTGTGGGGCCATTGATCCAAAAAATGACACCAAAATGAGAGAAGCAATTTCAGTTAATGAAAGGGTGCTTGTCACCTTAAGATATTTAGCCACAGGTATGAAAGTTTTATTTTTCTGTGATAGCAGAGGTAAAAAAACAATAAATTTTAGGTGACAGCTACATTAGTTTGAGCTATCTATTTCGCATATCAAAGTCTGCAATATCGGGTATAGTTTATGAAGTGTGTAAAGGCCATTGCCATAGACTTAACCCTTGTGGACGGAATTATTTTTCTTCGAATTATTCCGAAATTGAATAATCTTAAGGGTATATCGGGGCAAGAAAAAAAAAGAAAACTGATTAAGAAACCTTCATTAAACTAAATGGACTCTGCATTAATTGCTCACTAGAATCAATTATTATTGATGTAATGAACTAGAGATCAGTATACTCATTTGGCAAAGTATACACAGAGGATTGTAGTCAAAAGTTGATGTAGTGGAAGTCGATGGGGTATTTGAAAATTGTACCAAGGAACTCATTTCTTCATCCTACTCTGCAATTTCCAAAGCGAGTTTCTGAATCCCTCTCTTCAATTTTCTTTTCAAAAAATCGTGACGCAATGCCCTAAGTTCACCAGCAATAAACGAACCGAAGGTATCATACTCATCATTTGAAAGTGCGCTTCGTGCTTTCGCAAGTAATTTCTTCTTATCGTTTATTATCTTCGCTTTCTTTTCCACCGGCTTACTGGTTTCTTGGGTTTTTTCTTGGATGGAGTCAGACGTGCTTTCTTCATTTGTATTCTCCAAAGATGCTGAGAGAGCTTTTTTCCCTTCATCACATTGTTCCTAAAAATAGAAATGAAGTTTGCATTATAATAATTAAATTAACCCTAAAAAGAATTGTCTTTTAATGCTATTCTATTTTATATTACAGATGCCAACAACAAATGAAGAATGGTTGAAGATAAATTATGATTTTGAAAAAAAGTGGAATTTTCCACACTGTAGAGGTGCATTAGACGGTAAACACGTCACCATACAAGCGGCTCCAAATTCAGGGAGTTATTTTTTTAATTACAAAGGGTTTCACAGCTTGGTACTTTTGGCATTGGTAGACGTCAATTACAAATTTTTACTTGTCGATATTGGATGCAATGAACGTATTTCCGATGGGGGCGTTTTTGCCGCTAATGTTATGCCTGGTATAATCCAGCGAAGTGGTATAAATCTACCAAAGAAGCCATTGCCTGGACGACGACTATCGGTACCCCACATAGTCGTCGCAGATGACGCTTTTCACTTCAAGAATATATCATGAAACCAGGCTCCGCAAGAATTTATAATTCTAGGCTTTCGAGGGCACGCCGAATGGTGGAAAATGTTTTCGGCATAGTATCAAGCGTTTTCCATGTTTTACGAAAGCCTATCCTTCTTAAGCCCGAAAAAACGAATTCTGTAATATTAGCTGTATGTACGTTACATAATTTTTTGATGACAAAAAAATCTTCAAGAAAATTTTATGCAACAGTTAATGTATTTGACATAGAAGATGGTAATGGTGAAATTGTACCCGGTAGTTGGAGAATTGAGGGACTTCCAGATAATAATTTGCTACCCCTTCCCCAACAGGGATCTAATAATTACTGTAATACTGCGAAGGAAATTCGAGATGAGTTTAGAGATTATTTTAATTCACCAGACGGAGAAGTTCCTTGGCAGTACAAATTTATGTAATTAATTTTTCAAAGGCATCGGATTTTATTATTTTATTTTTATATTCATTGGAAAGTACATTCCACAAACAAAGGTGTTGTTCATAGCAAGCAATTAAATCGGTCACTTCTGCACGTGTTCATTCTTTTTTATTATCGGACATTTCACCTATTTGTAAACACTGTTTTAACAGAAAACAGCACAAAAGTATCCCGAGAAACTGCTAAAAAGTAGACGGCCGACCAACTCCTGCGAGATCTATCAGAAACTAGTTGAGACTTGTCTCAGCGTTGTTTACATTTACGACATTTTGTCTCGATCATTTTCTCTCAGCTATTTGAATAAATCTCGGCTAGCTTCTATCACCAAGGTTTACATTTGATATACTTTATTGCAGAGAGAAATGTAATGATATGAATCTCTAGTATAAACGTACCTAAAGAGCGGGTCAGTTGCAGACAGCACTAAATAACAGCCCCACATCGTAATCTATCATGATAGTGTGATGCGTCAACTAGGGACAGTCGTTTTCACTTCTCTTGTCGATTCCCCCACTCATCCTTTTGCATTTTGAGGAGGGGACAAGGGTCCCCGGCTCGAGGTGCACGATACACCCTCAGAGACGTGGCGGCTCCCGCTCTTCGTCTGTAGGCTCCACTGGACTCGTTGCAATTTGGCGCTAAGAGCCTTCTTCTCAGTTGGTAGCGAGATATGTGAAGCTCCCGTGGGAAAGAGGCCTTGAGTACTGGAAGATAAAGATTTTGGGGAGGATAACTTGCCTAGTTTGGCACAAAAGATTAAAGATTTGTTCATTACTTAGTGTGGCCTTTTGTCGAGACAGTACAAAAATATGCCTTCTCTCGTCTTGACCGAGTCGAGAATACTCTCGTTTTCTCCTTGGTAATGAGAATCAGTAACCGGTGAAGGTATCGTGTTTTCAAAGATATCCGAGTTTGATAGTTAGAGCTGCAACTTCTGGCGCGAGGTGAATCTGTGAAATTTCTTCTATCACACCAAAACAAAAAACTATCTCTTGACTCGCGTTTCGCTATTCAAGTTAGCACCATCAGAATATGACTGAAACTGTCATCTCCTGATGATACTAACTAACTACAAAAGTAAAACCGAGAGAGACATCTGATTTTTCTCTTGATATGGGTGTTCATCTGATTTGAAAATGAGAGTACTGGTGTGGATATACCGACATGTTAAACCTCAACGATGAAACCAGCAGGTAGGTACTGGACAGCAATTGAAATAAAATTATTAATACTCAATGGGCTTTGCAGACAGAAGACAATTCGGCATATCTCTGAAAATATCAGGTTGTTTCGTTGATTTTAATGTTATGTATTTATGTAGCTACATATCTCAATAAATATTTATTCTACTCTGTCGTGGTGTATACCGATCGATAGAGAATTTTGTACTCTACACATTGATGCTATTCATTTCATCCAACTCTCAATTTTTTTGCCTGTTGATGTCGTTAAACGATTTCCGGCCAATTTTCCTCCAAGAATTCAAACTGAACCAGAGCGCTGTCGAAACGGCCCGAAAAATTAACCAGGCATTGGCAATGATAGTGTTAATGAACAGACTGATGCTCGACATTAGTTCACAACATTTCTTTCTGGAGATTTTAGACTCGAAAATGAGAGTAGAAGTGTCGATCTACAGTTATCCAGGAGAGGATAACTGTAGATAAATGTAGAGGACCCTGGTGGAGACTCACCCATCACAAACGGTGCGTGGGATGGCGGAAGAACTGGTCGTCAGGTCCCATGCGGTTTTTGATGGTTTAAAACGTATTGCAAAGGTCAAAAAGCTAGAAAAGTAGGTGCTTCACGATTTGAACGATCGACAGAAATTGTCAGGTTTCAAGATCTGTTCTTCTTTGCACTTGTGCAAAAAAAAACAATTTTTTTTTGATCGGATCGTCACGTATGAATAAAAGTGAATACTCTACGACAACAGAAGTCATTTAGGACAGTGGTTTGACATCGATAAGTCATCCAGGTGTATCCCAAAGGTGAACATCCACCAAAAAAGGCCATGGTCACTGTATGGTAGTCAGCGACTGACAGCAGAGTCAGTCCTATTGTGAGGAAATCGACAAAATATATCAAAACTTGCGTCAGCAGCAGCCGGCACTTGTCAACAGAAGAGGTCTACCTGCTACACAAGAACGCTTGTCCACACGTTTCACAAATCTTCATTCGAAAATGGAATAAATTGAGCGTTCTGCCTCACTCACTTCTCGCCAACCGGCTATCATCTTTTCAAGCACTTCGATAACTTTCTCACCGGTATAACCTTCGCCAATCAAGACCAGGCAAAAAACAGCCTTCGTCGACTTTATCGAATCCCAAGCACACAATTTTTATGCTGATGGAATCGATCACTTGTGCCACGTTGTCGAAAGTGCAGTGATTGGAATAGCCCTTAATTCGATTAAATCGAAATATTGATATATTACAGTTCAAAGTCGACTCATAGAAACGGACTGAACTAATACCTGATACATCTTTTTAATTGCACCATCAACAGTACCCTGAAAATAGGAGAAGTTCGAATAAAAAAAATATTTTGAAATCACTTTTATTTCACCAGAACAAAAATGCTGTCTCTCGACGCGTGTTTTGATAACCAAGGAAGCATCATCAGGAGATGACTGAAACTACTTTTTACGAACTATGTTAATGTTTTCATATGCATCTAGACAAATCATTATCTTGCATGACAAGGGTCATTATATAAATTCCTATTTGAATTGCCTTAGGGCAAGTGTCTTAAGGTGAAACATCGGTGTATACCAGTGAGGATGGCAGTGTTCTATGTAAGTGCAATTTGTTACCATTTATTTAAAGTAGAACTCATGTGAATGATATCTGATTTTTATTCCACAACGAATGTTTGAAATACAAACTGAGTAGAGAAAATTATCTTCTGTATAATTCAGTGTTCATATAGAAGTATTTGTTTCGAAAGAATTCTTTCTTTCGTATAATTCAATGTTTATATGAATGTAGCTGTTTCAGGAGGACTTTTTTTCAGTTTGTGTCTGAAAGTTACTTCTTTGCATGATCTACACATCCATGTATGGAGTTACTTCCTTCCTTTCTTTGGAAGACTCCCTCATCCTTCTTTTTTTATATCAAGATGGAGTAGTAGAAAGCCAAAAACTTTCCTTCTCACAAATAAATTCCTAGTTGTGTCCTAATTATACTTACCACTTATACCTGACTTATACCTAATCTCTACATTATTTATCAAAGAGATAGCTCATACATCTTTTAAAAATTCAAGTTAACCAAGAAGACAAATTTTAAAGAGTGCCTTCGTAAATTATTGAATTATCAGAAAGATGAAGACTCAAAATTTATAGTTCTTCCATACGATACAAAGACACCAAAGTGTTGGTTCAAATGTTTAAAAAATTTACTATGAAATTGGCTTTGGAATCTGCTCGTACACTTCAATAAGTGTTGGGCAACCCGAAAGACAAAACGACGGAAAAGGAAAAGTTGAGAAAAGTGAGGATTGCGATAAAAAATATGTTGGTCGAACTAAGCAGACTATAATAGCTCGCTACAATGAACAATGAACATGTTTGATATATTCAATTCTACAGAGTGTTTATTAGACATGCGGCAAAAATTTGAAGGACTATTCCTTGGACTATTCTGAAGATATTTTGTCCTTTCATGATTTTTGATAGGGCGCTTTGTTTCGACTACCCCCCGCTTGCTTGTATGTAAAAATCCAATCTTCCTCTCATCGACTCCCGTATTCTTTCAAAAACACCAGGATCGTTTCTGATTGCGTTACACCCAGCAATTATCCGATTTCTCAAATCTTCCACATCTTCCACTGGAGTGATATAAACTAATAACTTTAGATTTTTTATTAATTGGTAGGTCCAGTGTAGTACGCTATACTTTTATTTCGGCTACGAAATTACCAAAATTGTTATTGTCGAATTTTTTTTTCGCCCTGTATCTTCGAAACAAAGCGACCTGTTGAAAATCATCAAATAACTGTCATTTTTATTTTCTGGACTGAAAGTGTCTTTGATCGCAGTGTCCTTGATACCGATTTCTGCCATTTTACTGACATAAATCAGTTGAAATAGTAAGACAAACTGAATCACGATTGTGGTCCCAAATACGGAACAGATCGATGAGATATTCAGATCAATAGATGAATACCAGCCAACAAAAAACTCCCCCGGTAATATTATTGAGAGACCACTTAAAGAAGAACCCTTCAGTAGATAGTTAACATTTATGGTGATGATGAAAAAAATATTCATTTTCAAGAATGAAAAAATGGTTACTTGAAAGAAAACAAAACCAGGATATTTTCTTCAAAGATAATTCAATGATAAACAAAATGGGTCAATTGATTTTCTAAAATATTTCACTTCCAAAAATCATTTCGTGGAAATCTAAAAATTAAACTTTCTTATTCACCGTTGAGAACAATGTGGAATTAACATAAGCAATCAATTTTTATGTGAATAATAAATTGGATAAATAAATGAAAGTAGTGCTACCATTCATTTCATGTAACGTACGATATTTATTTTGTTTCAGTAGCAAAATGTATTTCCTACGTAAACTACCACATTTCAGATATATTGTGCCTTTTATGAATTTGATCATATATGTATCAGGTGAGTTAGTTTGCTGAAGAGCCGATTGTTAGGCATCTTGAGTCAAAACAAGTAGGATTTAAATGAAATATCTCTCGCTCTCGAATTTGAAAATAACTTGTTAAAAACAATGGTCAGACATAAATTGGCTTCGAAAATAATGAAGAGAAAAAAATAAAGGGATCGCAATATGGCGAATCTCTAGAAGGCCCCATGCTTCAGTGTTGCTCATGGCTGAGCAACACTGAAGACATGCCGTATGACTACAGCCTTTGAATGTGCTAATAGGGCCTATGATCAGAACCGGATCAAGCAAAGAAATATTAAATATCTTTCAGGTTTCAGATTTTCATCAGTATAAGTTTGCAATGGAGACGGGAATGGGCTTTTAGAGAAAGATTATCAATTCATACTAATATCAAAGAAACATTGACTAGAACGACCAAGATAGGGGAACTAGGACCTTTTTCGAGGTGAATAAATAATAGAAGTGTCAGGAGAGTTTGAATATCTAAAGTTGGTCATATCCCAGACTGACCCGCCATCAAGACCTGGAAGGATAAAAAAGAGAGCGGACGTATGTGAAGACACGGAGCCTGAAACTAGACTTGATGTATAGGCCGCTCTCAGTGGTGATAACATATACTTCTTTGGTCTGGTGGCCAAAAATTAAACAAGGTATTTTAACATGAAACAATGTATATATTAACAGTGGCTGTGATCTCTCAAACTTCCAGGTGAAGAGATGAATCTGTCAGGGATGTCAATCATGGGAGTTATACTAGATCTCGAAAAATTAAAAGAAAGGCGGATGTAGAACTGAAGCTGGCTGGACGCACATTCGGAGAGACATAGCGGTTTAAACTAGAGTATTGCATCTACAACATGATGATTAAACCCATGGCAGTCAAAGTGAGAGATGGAATAAACGACTGCAATTAACAAACAAACTTTATGTGGAAAATATATCACGACATGACAAAGCTACTGTGTTAGCGAAACATGTCGTGATATATTTTTCAAATAAAGTTTGTGGAAATCAAATCGTGGGGTGTAGTTTAGAAATTACCATGGATATTCATCAAGTAACGACCGAATCGATCAGCTGTCGTGTGTCAATAGATGAAAGTCAGTCTAGAAAAGAGGATGATATACCGCACTCTAGGAGAGGCTATCATACAGGTAAGAGCAGAGAAGGAATGTCCACAAGGAGGCGTACTATCGCCATTGCTATGGCCAACCCTAGTAGACCATCTCCTCAAAAAGCTATCTGAAGAAGACATATATTGCCTGGGATATGCTGACGATCTGGTGATATTAGTCACAAGAGGGAAATTTGCAGGCGACATCTCGGAGCGCATGCAGAGAGCCTTGAACATCGTCGGCAGATGGTGCGAGCATGAGAACCTCTCAGTGAATGCCCAAAAAACCACTCGTCGTGCCACGGTGTGACTTTCGATCACAGGCTCATGAGGTTGAACCCAAAAATGACACTCTAGTTATGTTCAAGGTTAGTGAGACCCATGATAACATATGGTGTAGTGACTTGGTGGACAAGAACAAAGCAATCAGGTACGGCTAGGCTATTAGGCGGCATACAAAGACTGGCATGAATGAGTGTCGCGGGAGCTATGAAGTCCTACTCGGACTTCAACCATTGCACATCTGCATACAAAGAGAAGCTCGACTAGGGACACACAAGCTAATGCAGGGGCAAACCCCAATCAGCCAGTCATACGGTGCAGAATACTTGAAACTGTACAATGAACTGAATGCCCGTGGATAACATATTTTCAAAATTATCATACCAAGTAGAGAGGACTGGCAAAACGGCCCACCGGTAAAAGCGGAAGAAACTTGGTACACAGCTGGCTCAAAGACCCAAGAAGGAGTGGGAGCCTATATATTCGGAGGCAGAGCAAAAGACGAGAATCGCACTCAGCCTCGGACATAATGCAACTATGTTCCAGGCAGAGGTAGCGGCCATTGAACACTGTATAGGAGAAATAAACAGGCAGAAGGTCACAAATAAAACCATTGACATTTTCTCCGACAGCCAGGCGGCAATTAAGGCGTTTAGCTCATATCAAGTCTTCTCAAAACTGGTGAGAAGAGGGTCACAAGGGCAATGGAGACGCCGATTTTCTAGCCCGTGATCGGCCCAGAACCCTTTTGCGGGGTAGCGAAAGCATGTATAAAGACATCCATAAACTCAAGGATGCAAGCCGAATCGATAGATTGGGGGAATAAGCTCCCAGGAATGAAGCAGGCGAAATAGTTCATAAAAAAAACATCGCCCAGATTCACGGAAGATCTGCTAAACCAAAACCGTAAGGTTGTAAGGGTAGTTGTGGGTCTACTAACGGGGCATAGCCGACTCAGGGAACATATAAGCAACATGGGTTTGAGAGAAGGAACCCAATGCCGGTTCCCAATGCCGGTTCCCAATGCCGGTTCTGTCAAGAAGAGAAAGAAACCGCACTGCATGTGCTCTGTGAATGCGAAGCTATAGCAAGGCTGAGACACGCAAGATGCGGGAAAGAGAAACCAGAGGCTGCCACCTATATGAAGGGGTCAGTGTCAAGGCTATGGAGTCTCATCAAAGAGATCAAGCTAGACAATGAGCTCTAACAACCAAAGAGCATCACAATAGATCTGAAAAGGTCCCAGTGAATCAGGTCAGACGCCAGCTCCCCGACAATCTAATCTAACAAACAAAGCAGTAGGCAAAGACATGTATATTTAGGAATAACGTGAGCAATGAAAACCACTTCATCAGCTGCATTGGAGAACCTCTTGGAGCTCCCTTTTCTACGTCTCGCGATAATGGGGAAAGTAAGGGTGAGGAAATTTAGACTAAAAAACTCACTAAGGTTCAAGAAATCTGGCAAAACAGAACACTGAACATGTTCTCGGTCTAGAAACCACTCAAATACATGTTGGACACAAACTTTCCGATTGAGGTCGTAATTCGCTAAGAATCATCCTAAGAACACGCTCCACAGAAATACCCGGTATACAGACTGGTCAAAAACCGAACATGGAACGGGAGCTGGAATTTACTGTACATAGAGAAATTTATATTTAAGCAACCCAGTTGGTCGATATACATATGTCTTTCTATTTTTATTCGGGTTTGGAGGCCGTCGATTTTTGATTTCGCTGGCGCACGTGGCTAGCTTTTTTAGAGGTTCATACATTTTGAGTTTCTCTTCACAACTGGTTATTACGACTGCGTACAGCGTATTCATCTTGATTCAGGTAGTTTTTGGGTTTCTTCTGGTGATTGCTCTACAACTTTTTCCGAATGTGAGAATCCCTACACGTTTTCTGCCAATTTTCTGGTTCAGTTGACTAACCTTTGTGGGGTATCTTGCAATTATTTACCAGAACGTTGGCAGAGATGAATGTTTAGAAATTCCATTTGGAGACTTTAGTACACAGTCTTCAGTTTATAAATGGTTCATATTCGAATTGGTTGAAAAACACTATGTAATTCAGTAATAATTTATTGAGACTAATCCCCCAGGAGACCGTTTTCATAAATCCAATTAAACTTTTTTCAAGGAGATACATCTGATAATATAACCTACATCGAAGAACACCCTGCGTGGAGTTGGATTCCCAATGATGTTTGTGGATTAGCCAAAGGACAAATGAAAACTAGAATCATTGGAGGAGAAGAAGCCAAAAATGGTGAATTTCCATGGATGGTAAGATTAGGAGAAACTTTTGATGAAGACGGAGTAAAGTTTCGTTTGTACACGTGTGGTGGTGCTTTAATTACGAAATTCTACGTTTTGAGTGCTGCCCATTGTGGAACTGAACTTGACATGTGAGTATTGAAGTATTTCTCATTAATGCAATCACCAGGAATGCAATATTCTTCTCGACGCGTGTTTCACCAAACAAGTTGGCGTTCAAGTTCAACTTTTTATTTAGGATACCTGAATGATAATAAAGTCTGAAAAACTATTGCAAATAATGGTCTATTGAAACCTGTTATCAACGTCACATGCAGACATTTTTTATGGGCAAAAAATATCCTTGCATAGTTGTTCATTGATTTTCTCAATTTTCATTGCATCCTTTATGATCCTGGTTTTCTAGTGCGTGTATTTTGCAGCTTCTGAAGTCGATGTTATGACCTGCATCGAAGTGGAGTTGGTATAGGGCTGATGTTGTTTATTTGTTGCGAAGTGGGGGTTTTTGACTGATTAGAGGAATATTTTTGTTGTTTGACTTATTTGTTTCTTCCCATCCCTAAGGTAAACTCATTTTCTCATAAACCGAGTTTAGGTATGTCACCAAAGAACGAAGTTTTTCACGTCCATGATACCCAATGATAAAAGTGTCGACAATGTTTCATACCGAATATCATCAGTTCGGACTTCCATTGTCTAATATGATATAAAATGATTTGAAATCCCTGAAATAATCAATAAAACTCGAAAATTCCCGGAAGGATGAAACTAAAACTTACACCAAACCGCAGGAAATTATGGATGCATTTGCAAACTTTTTTAAAAGTGTTTATATTATATCTGATGTCTCTTCATGTAATACCTTTGATAACTGCACAAACAGTTTACCAACAATAATTATCGATCAGGTGAATGAAGTAGATGTTATCGAAGATGTATTTACCCTTTACTGAGTCCCCTACTTCATATACATAATCTTTGTTTGAAAACTTGTGAGTTTCCTGACCTTTAGCTGAAAAGGCTGATATAACATCAATAAAACACTATAAAGCCATTTCAATATTGAGCAATATTCACAGTCCAATACGAAATATAATATCAGATGATCAGCATGGGTTTGTAGAAAAGAAGTCGTGCATAACTAATCTTGCATGTCTTTCACAATGTGTCTCTGAAGCATTGGATAGAAAACTGCAGGTTGACGTCATTTATACAGACATGCAAAAAGCTTTCGATTGAATAGATTTCTTCATTATTCTCAAGCGTCTTCAGAATTTGGTTTGTCAGCAAAATTGGTGAAACTCATGTCAAACTATCTACTCGATAGAAAACAGTATGTAGAGTATGAAGGTTTTAAATCTGCTTTATATACTCCCTGTTCCGGAGTGCCCCAAGGCTCGAATTTAGGACCCCTTTTGTTCTTGATTTTCATTAACGATTTAACTAAAATAATAAACAATTCATAACTGCTCTACCCTGATGACCTTAAAATATTCAAGGCGAATAAAAATTATGGAGACTGCTTAGACTCACAGTATTAATTAGATCTGATATATGATTGGCGTTCCAATAATCGTTTGAATCTTAACATTGCTAAATGTCATGTATTGTCTTTTTACACAAAAGAAAAGTCTAATACAATTTTCTTACGAAATTGATAACAATACCATAAGTCGAGTTAATGAAATGAAAAACCTTGGCATTCATTTTTATCAAAAATTCACTTCTGTATCACATATAGATCAAGCTGTTTCATCCACTAGTCGAATGTTGGGCTTCATAATGAGGAACACCAAAGAATTTAGATATATAAAGGTGACAATCACGCTCTTCTATGCTTATGTGAGGTCCAAACTAGAATATGGGGCGATGATCTGGTATCCCATTCATAAATGTCACACACAGCAAATTGAAGCTTGTCTTTTCGCACTACAGGTATTTACCCCCAAAGGGGAATTGACTATTCCATCCTTTTGAACCAATTTAATATTATATCGCTGAATACACGTAGATTCCTCATGATGGTCACATTTCTATATAATTTTATAAATAATAACATCTCCTGTGCTCCGCTCCT
>NW_019292457.1:1625-84979 GCF_000500325.1 Leptinotarsa decemlineata | reverse complement strand
TAAAACGATGAATATAATCAGTAGGTGAATATATATGATCTTATTATACGTTTTTAAGTTTGTACATCTCAACCTACCCATTTATGATGATTACCCATTATTATTACAAACTTTTTGACCTAGCTTCCCAATGAGAAGGCTTCGCTCATATTAGAATTAGCATGGCGTCACTTTGCTTTCATTCGAACCCACACCGCAGGGGTAGCTATAGATCTGTGAACGTGTGTGTGAAATTTCAGCCCAATCACTCAGAATTTATTGGTTCAAATGCCAGTTCGAAGATGTGTTTCTTCCCAACTGAATAGCATACTGATAGATTGATTCAAATTGAAGCTGGCAAAATACATTGAAGTTATTGACAAAGACATTGCAATGGAGTGTGCAAGGTGACCAAAGTGTCAATGTTTTGAATTCATCGGGAATGAAAAAAAAAGGTATAATGAATTCAAAACATTGACACTTTGGTCACCTTGCACACTCCATTGCAATGTCTTTGTCAAAAACTTCAATGTATTTTGCCAGCTTTAATTTGAATCAATCTATCATCAGTATGCTGGCATTTGAACCAATAAATTTTGAGTGATTGGGCTGAAATTTCACACACACGTTCACAGATCTATAGCTACCCCTGCGGTGTGGGTTCGAATGAAAGCAAAGTGACGCCATGCTAATTCTAATATGAGCAAAGTCTTCTCATTGGGAAGCTAGGTCAAAAGAGTTTGTAATAATAATGGGTAATCATCATAAATGGGTAGGTTGAGATGTACAAACTTAAAAACGTATAATAAGATCATATATATTCACCTACTGATTATATTCATCGTTTTAATTTAATATGATACTTGTTTTGCTAAAAGCTTTTTTTAAGGACAAAACACAAGCACTACAGGAAAATCCTTAAGGCGATTTCAGAGCGGTACCTGTGCGAAAGTAGCGATTCACATTGGATTTGAATCGCTGGAGACTGAATCTATTTGGAAAAACGTTCTCAGGAAGTTTATTTCACATAAAGACAATTCTCCAGATGAAAGAGTTTTCAAGCAGTTGAGTTTGAGATGTACTGGAATGATCCTAAAAACGATGAGCAACCACAGTCTGTCCCATATTTCTGATATATACCGCTCTTGGTGAAATCAAGTGTGCCAAGTAACTTGAACACTTGCCGTGAAAGTATCTATAGAAGAGAGACTAATGTCCAACTTTTCCTCGATGTTCCAGACTATCAAAGTTGCACGTGATGTTCGCGTCTGCATTCAGGCGGGTGGCTCTTTTCTGGATGGAATCCAGCAACTTCAGGGTATGTTTGGGGACAGAGCTCCATACACGAGAACAATAACCCAAAGAAGTTCTGATCTGAGCTTTATAAAGCATCAAACATTGCTGAGGTGTGTACAGTTTTTTGGTTCGGATCAGTGATCCAAGCTTTTGAAAAGCAGTGTCAATGTTTTGAATTCATCGGGAATGAAAAAAAAGGTATAATGAATTGAAATATTTTCCAGAGTGAAAGTAGGAGACAATTCTATTGAAATGGAAAATTGTGAAGGAGATGGATGTGCACCTCAGCCTCAAAATATATTGATCGAAGAATTTTTTCTAAATGATTATAGATACGATAATCATCAAAATGACATAATGCTGATCCAACTGGAGACTCCTGTTGAATTCAATGGTAAATTCAAATACATTTCCTCTTTCAAGTCTGCTTCTGGATAATTTCACAGAATTTGAGTTGAACAAATACAGAGTTTTGAGTATGCACTGATTTTTCGAAGTAAATGTATTATTGAAAATGAAATTTTTCTGCGATCCATTCAAAAACTGTTAAAGCATTTGAATTTTTCTGCAGGAAAATTGCACACATTGTACGAAAAGCAATTTACGAAATTTCATTTCAAAATATTCATTTTCTTAAAGGTATGTATATTTCTCCGATACACTTTCAGACAGATTTATTTTTATCATTGATGAATTGACTTATAACTATATTTTTGAATCGATTAAAATAATCGGTCTCAAAAACTTTATTATTACAAAAAACTTCAGGTGCTGAAAACTAGCAGTATCACACATTATTTGAAATAAATAGGTTTTTGAACTGCAAAAATAATATATTATTTTTCATACTTTCCACATAAAATGAACAAGCGCTTTGTTCACTGCAACGATACAACATGTAACCGAATGTATAAATATACTGAATTCGAGCATGTGCATAATACTTCTACTATTTTGGGTGATTAGTTATCATTGTGTTGTTAACTCCCTCATCCCCAGCACCCCCTACTTCAAAATTTTCGACGGAACTACTATATTTGTGAAACATCATTTTGAAGGGAATTCAATCCCAAATACATCGATGTACTGAAATTGAGGATCGATCAAGTATTGTTGAAGTTATAATGAAAACTAAGTTTTATGAAGATATTTTTATTTTTCACCACCTAAAATGGGTACGCCACTGTATTGCAAAATAATATGCATTCAGAAATAATAGTTTAGAAGATGATGCAGACGTTTTCATTGAAACAAAATTGTCACCATGTGTTTTTGTATACGCATATCTTTGTTTAAGCCTTAGTATATTGATGTATTGGATTAGCGTCATTCAACAATTAGAAAATTTCCGAAAATGGTTTATACTATACAAGAGAGAATATCCAGCTGCGTATTTTGGAAATGGACGATGTGCTAGAGCTACGGCTCGAATTTCCAATGAAATTCATCCAAAAGAAACCACATCATATCAGTACGTGATTCAATTGATGAATAAGTTCATGAAGTCGGAATCAGTGCTGAATAAAAACATGAACGAGAGAAGCCTATGAGAAATGAAAGGGTCGCTGTTTCAATTGTAGGACATGTAGTAATGGACAACTTCCAATATTTAAGATATTTCTGGAGTTTCTAAAAACAGCGTACATCAAATTCTGAAACAAGCAAAATTCCATGATTATACAATGCAGAATGTACAAGTAATAAATGAAGACGATCTTGACAGACTTACAGAGTTTTGTGAAATCATGAGTCATTTATTGATTGGTGATAATTATCGCTTCAATATATGCTTTTCTGCCAAATCTTCTTTTTCTTTGAATGCACATGTGAACAGGCACAACTGCAGATGCTGGAGTGACGTAAATCCCCATTGATACCTACAGGGAAACTCATTCATAAACTCCCCGGAAATTGAATGCTTGGGCTAATATTCTGGGAGACCATATTGTAGGTCCATATTTTATTGATGGTAACCTCAACGGACAAACGTATTTTGAACTTCTTGATACAACTGTGAACCCCAGAAAAACTCAGTTATTTGAAGACTCTGATGGTCTACTTGAAGATCAGTTGACTTTTCAACAAGATGGAGCTCCTCCAAATTTTGTTGCACCTGTACGTCAATTTTTAGATGACAATTTCACAGGGAAATGGATTGAAAGGCGGGGACCAATAGAATGGCTGGCTAGATCTCTTGATTCATCACCATTAGACTTATTTTTATGGGGTCATTCGAAATCCAAAGTTTATATTACACATCCAAATTCTCTTGATGATCAATGCAGGATAATTGTGGAGTGTCGTGCAGTGACTCCAGAAATGTTCACATTTTGAACCTTTCAAATGATGTTTCCATTTTAGGTGATGAAAAATAAAAATATCTTGATATTGACTTGATCAATTCTCAATTTGAGTACAGCGATGTACTTGAGATTGAATTTCCTTTAAAATGATGTAACATAAGTATAGTAGTCCCATTGAAAATTATGAAGTAGGGGTTGCTGGGGATGAGGGGGTTGACAACACAATAATAAAAATCGACGAGTCTGAGCGATGTTCATTTTTTTCACAAGTTCGCAGATTCGGGGGCTGACCAGTTTTAGTTGGGACACACTGTATGTGACCAAAAATATTTTGATGTGAAGTATTTCCAAGACGAATAGTAATTAGATCCACAGAACTTTATTCAGGACCGATTTCCGAAAACCCATCAACGACACGTGACTTGTCCCTCTCATATCATGTTATGCTAGTTCACTTTTGTTTTACTTCTACCACAAATGAAAAATAAAATATATTTAATGTGTCATAGGATAAAATGGTAGTTTTGACAAGTACACACTTTCAATTGGTGCAACAATTCCAAACATCTTTGGATTTGTTGTATCGTGATTGTCTAAATATATCTCCCAAGTAAAATATCGGTACCTTCGAATTTTATAATGTTTGTTGGTGTTAGTGTGGACTGCGTTGTGGATGAATATATACGAGGTCTTTTCAAGTAATAAGGTGAATGTTCAGGGGAGCCAAGATCAAAGAACGCTCGCCAAGTTCAATCAAATGGCAAGGTTCTGCTCACTGTTTTCTTCGATCACCGTGCCTAGTACATCAGAAGTTCATGTCACATTTTCGTACGGTCAATAATAAGCATTATCTTGAAGTTATGAGTCGCTTGCGAGAAGCAATACGTAGAAAGCAATTCATGATTGTTTCATCACGATAATGCATCTGCTTACTGATCGTTGCTTGTTCGTATTTTTTTGCCAAAATTAACACCTCAACCACTGTATCCACTAGATTTGACCCTTTACGACTTCTTCCTGGGGGGTTTTGCAATGATTGGGGAGATGAAAATCTAATTGCTGAAAAATGAGTCCTTGAGGAGTTCAAGGATTAGAAAAAACGCTGGCACAAGTGTATTATATGTAAGGGGAAAGACTTTGGAGGGGACAGAATAGATATTGACAAATGAATAAATATTTTTTAAGGAAAATGAAAATTCACCTTATTTTTGAACTGACCTCTTATAATACCTCTCTATTGCAATAGAAACTTTTACCCACACCTTATCATTTTAAATACAGTTAATTTCCGAAACAAGGTTGAAAATATTTTATTCAATTATTTTTAGACTACGTGAAACCAGTTTGTTTGCCTCGTGGTAATCTTTTGGAAAATAACCTCATGGGAAAGTATTTCACGGTAGCTGGATGGGGAAGAACTACCAATGGAAATGATGGTAAATATTCCAAAAAACTGAGATATTTCTCTGGACCATTAGTGAACAATGATATTTGTGACCGAATATATAAACATCTAGTCGGCAATGCGATTACCTTTACTCCTGTCGTGCCCTATAACCCACCTCAGGATAATGTTATTATCTACCGAGGCTTTGGCTAAATCTTGGTGATACTCTAGTACTAGCCCTGAAGTTATACGTTGTCTGTTCAAGGCTAATAGGGTTTGTCTACTGTCAGTGCAGATTGTTATGTTTTTACCAGAAATTCCATTCTTGGTTAATTCTCTTGTGGTGATTGAGATACCAGCCAGGTGTGTAGTTTCGCATTTGCTTGGTAACATACTGAAAAGGTATCCAGCGTTTGTTTGGCAAAGCATAGATGTCAATAAAAGGATCTGATAAGATTGAACCTCTTGTAGCGCTCTCTCTCTTGCAAGAAAATCAACAGCTTCAATACACACAGCCCACTGTGATCAGCAGTCCAGATTAGAGATAATTTGTGTGGTCTTCCTTTGAGGAGTGAGGCATTTCACGACCAGTTTGAACATTGCTTAGTGAGTGCCAAGTGCTTCCAGAACTGTTTGAATATCGATATTTTCATTAATTTGTGTGCGAGATTGGTTTCTGTCAATTTCTCCACACATGAATCAATTCCGTAGATCTTATTGTTTTGTTGAAAAATATCATATCAATGATAACAAGAAGATCGAATTAGCTTCCCTTGATAAATTTCGATTTATCTATAAGTAATATCTGGGCTGATTAGTCTCGGGCCTAACACATAGATGGCGCAAGTCTTTTTAGATTCACTGCTTCTTCAGTTGGTACTAACCTTCAAAAGAGAGTTGTTGAAATTTCGTTATATTCTACTCATACGTTTGTGAGTTATTGTTGTGCTAAAAGTGATACTATTTTTGTTATTTTTGAAACAATGGTTCAAAAACAATTTCGTATTTTAATTTTACACTGCTTCTTGAAGGGAAAAATACTGTTCAAGCGAAGCAACGGCTTGAAGAAGTATTATAAGGACTCCGCTCCATCAGAAATAACAATTAAACGTTGGTTTGCTGACTTCAAACGTGATCGTCGATGATGCTGAACGCAGTGGACGTCCAAATAAGTCGGTGACACCACAAAACATGAACAAAATCCACAAAATAGTTTCGACTGATCGAAAAAAGAAGTTGCGTGAGTTAGTGACATTGAGAAGATATCAAAATGTTGGCTTTATATTGCATGATCATTTGATTAGTGGCTGCCGCGCCAGCTCTCTGTTGACCAAAAACAAGAACGTCTTGATGATTCTGAACAGTATTAAGCCATGTTTCAACATAACAAACCTGAAGTTTTGCATTGATATGTGAAAATTGATGAAACATGGATACATCACTTTTCTCCGGAATCGAAACGATCGTCATCTGAGTGAAGAGCAACTGGTGAACATCGTCCAAAGCGTCTAAAAGCACAACAATCGGCTGGAAAAGTTAAGGTCTTGGTAATTTTGGATGTGCGTGGTGTGATATTCATATTATATAGCGTTATTGGAGCGTTTGGAGGCCGCATATGGCTGAGGAAAGTATGTTGTTTCATCAATACAACGCATCGTGTCACAAGTCAATCAAAACAATGACAATACTACACGAATTGATTGCCCCCACATCCACCGTATTAGCCACATTTGACTGCCAGACTATTTTGAGGCAAAAGATAAATCGTTTCACAAAAGTGGCATTGAAATGTTAGAGAGGAGCTGGAATGGTTGTGTGGCTCTTGATGCATAAAGCCAATTTTGAACAAAAAAACGTGTTTTCTTCCTTGGGCCCGAGACTTTTCAGCCCATGGTGTTACTCATACAGGGCGTTCCAACGAAAACTTGACCTCCCTGTAAGTCAGAAACGGACGTGTCATCGAAAATTTCAAAAAACACGTCAATTTTTATTTCTAGGGGGACTGATTCTGATATGGAAATCATACCCGAAACTTCATCCCCAGTAACTACCCCCTCTATTTTTTTCAATGGCATGGGGCGTCGAGCGATACATCATTTGAAAGGTATTTTGTCTTTCTATTACTTCTGTAATTTTTTTCGATATTGGTTCATTCGATATTGAGAAACTAAATGTTGAACGTATTATTTAGGAAAAAACAGAAAATTCGTTGTCGTTCATTCTAATGGGGAAATCAACAACAAATAATATCAGTGGAATCGAAATTAACGGATAAATTGATTGAATTGACCTCCACCTAGTTCCATACAGTAATACAGTTCACCTTCGAAAGCATTCCTTACATTACTGAAGATGTCCGGAATATTACTAGAGTTTTTTCCCAACATCAAATCGTTATTTTTAACACCTCGACACGTGTTTCAATCACCAAGTGATGATCTCCAAAGTGGAAGATTAAACTAGAAACTAACGCGAATTTATGCTATATAGATATCCCACCATCCAGGTGTACCATCAATACAGGTATACCAACCTGAATTAATTTTACAATTTTGCCTTATCTATTATTTCACAATATATGTTTAACTGTTATAGTTGTATATAAAAAAAATCAGCTTTATAAAAAGTCGCCCATCATATTTTGCAACAAAACCATTCCATAGACTTCAGTTCATTGAGATTAGTTAGACAAGTTAACAACAGGCAACTAGATGCCTATGCGAGTGAAGAAATAAGTACACAATAATATTATGAATAACGATGACGGACCCATACCAAAGAGCATACTATATAGCTTGTTAAAATATTGAGGTAGGCAATATTGTGAAATTAATTTTTATGAAGCTGAAAATTCTTTTATATACAGCTATAACAGTTAAACATATATTGTAAAATAATAGATAAGGCAAAATTGTAAAATCAATTTAGGTTGGTATACCTGTATGGGTGGTACATTTGGATGGTTTACCTGTATGGGATATCTATATAGCATAAATAGCGTTAGCTTCGCGTTAGTTTCTAGTTTAATCTTCTTTGGAGATGATCATTTGGTGATCGAAACCCGTGTCGAGGTGTTGAAAATAACAATTTGGTGTTGGAAAAAACTCCAGTAATATTCATTACTACACCAAAGGTTCCAAACAGTGCATCATAAGATGTCCGGAGTCAGAAATCGGCATTCTCGAACAATTCTCTGTCGCAGGTTTCCTAGATTTGTAGGCTGAGTAGAGTACACTTTCAACTTCAGGTGTTCCCACAGAAATAAGGCTATCGGTGTGAGATAAGGTGATATAGCTGGCCACTTCGCTGAAGTTTCGAGTCATTCTGTGACATATGACATTTTGTGCACCTAACCTATCTTCCTTTATATAAATAAATAACAAAACAACTGTTGTTTATGTGGCTTGTGGAGGTGGTATTGAACTATAATTTATATTTTGCCTTAATTGTTGATTTATAAAGATAATTTTCCTTTTTCAAAGTAGAATATCTAGGTACGTATAAATTATTTTAACTTGATATAAGCGTTGTTGCCAATATGTGAATTAGAAACAAACCTTTTTGAAAATTAAAACCCAACATTTGAAATATCAATTTGAATACTTTTCGAAGTGAATTTGAAAAACTCATTAATCAAACTCAACTTTATTTTGTTCAAACTTGCATTTGCTGTAATAACCCAAATTGGTGAACGTTTCCCATTATGTTTATTCACTTCACCATTCAACATGAAAGAACTCTCCTCTGAAAAACATGTATTGCATAATATGTTTGGGTTATTGGTCAATTTCTCGCTGAACATCTCAAAAAACAGAAGTCGACGATCAGGATCATCTTCATTCAATTCCTGAACTAGCCTTATTTTCAAAGGATGGAATTTGTAGGCCTTCAAAATCCGAAAAACACCAGTAACTGATACACCAGACGCTCTAGCTACTCGTCTGATAGATTGTCGATTATTCTTTTGTACATGTCCTAAAACTGCAGCTTCAACTCCGTCATTTCTGACAGGACGGGATACTTCATGTTTTCTGTTATGAACAGAACCTGAAGTTCTGTTTAACGTATTGATGGCTCACGTTGTGGTCTGGATGATTCGCATTATAAATTCTTGCAGCAGCTTCAGCACATTCATTATTTCGATAATAGGAACGCAAATAATTTCTATTGTTTCTTCAGTAGAATGAACCATGTGGGAACACAGTGAACAACGATGACTGAATAATAATCGTGAAGAAGTGACGGGGTCCAACTATCTACTTTTTGTTCTGCGACAACAAGATTCAACAAAAACTACCAGTGCAGAAAAAACTAACAGTTTCGTCCAATTTAAAACGTTCACTATTAATTAAATGAATTCTACAAATCAAGAAGACCTGCGACAGAGAATTGTTCGGGAATCCCGATTTCCGACTCCGGACATCTTCAGTAATGTAAGGAACGCTTTCGAAAGTAGACTGTTTTATTGTATGGAACTAGATGGAGATCGTTTTGAACACTTCATCCGTTGAATGTGTTGGCATTGATATTACTTTTGTTGATTTTCTCAATAAAATGAGCGACAGCGAATTTTCTGTTATTTCTTAAATAAAACATTCAATATTTAATTTCTCATTAACAACTGAACCAATTCTGGAAAAAATCACAGAAGTATCAGAGGAACAAAAGACCTTTCAAATAATGTATCGCTCGACCCCCCATACTATCGAAAAAAATAGGGGTGGTAGTTGATGACCACAGGGGGGTGAAGTTTCGGGTATGATTTCCATATGACAATTAGCCCCCCTACAAATGAAAATTAACATTTATTTTGAAATTTCCGATTACACGTCCGTTTCTGATTTACAGGGGGGTCAAGTTTTCGTTGGAACGCCCTGTAGGTAAGGAATACAAGTAAACAACAGCAATGATAACTTTACACCAACAGAAAGTTGATCATTTGAAATAATGAACAGCGTTTTAATGAAAGTCAAAAGGGAAAGAGAAAGCTTCATTATGCTGTAACTGAAAAGACGAATTGTAATTTTTGTTCTTTTTCATTTCCTATTCAATATCGATGAGAGCACGCAATCATTCATCATAAACGTATCCATTTGTAAAGGAATATTTTCGGATGCCCTCAAAAATAAAAAATATCATATACTGTCGGATAATCAGTATGGATTTCGCCAAGCCAAGTCAACACAAGATGCAATGGTTCATTAGACAAAAAAAATGTATGAGGAGATTGACATAGGAGAAACCTCATTATGTGTCTTCGTTAACTTGGAAAAGGCATTCGACACAGTGAGTCGCCACAAATTACTAAGAGTATTAGGAAATATAGGTTTCAGAAGTGAACCATTGGAACTTCTCACTAGTTACTTATCGAACAGAAAAAGAGAGTAAAAATCAAAAGTTCATTCAGTTCAGATCAAGTCATTGAGTGTGGAGTGCCCCAAGGAACGGTGCTTGGACCTATTCTATTCAATATTTATATCAATGACCTCTAGAATATTGATGTGGAAGCGAATATTATCAGCTTTGCCGACGACTCCGCCCTTCTATTTCGTGGCAAGAATTGGAACATTCTGAAATTTATCGCCGAAAGGGAATTGGAGACTTTATTTCGTTGGTAGTAGGCTACTATCAGTGAACTTTTCTAAGACCCACTTTATTGCCTTTTCAATTTATAACAACTTACCCACATATAGTACAATTACAATTAATATAAACAACAATCTGAGCTAATTACAATCCGTCAACTGTACTTTCTTAATCTTGCATCTTACCATCACCAACACAAGTATGAACTGTCCCAAATGGATCATCCATACAATACTCGACTGAAAAACCAAACGACCAGAATACCAAAGGTTGGAACTACAAAAAATCAAAATTCCTCTCTTATCTATGCCCGATAATTTATAGAAAAATCCTAAATGAAATAAAAACACTTAATAGTCGTTTCCTATTTGAAAAGAAGTTGAAGGTATGGATTTTAAACCAGCCCCCCGAACTAATTTTCGAAGCTTTTCAAAGAGGAATTTAGAAATCAAGTTCAATACAAATTGGACCCTAACAACACATAGACACAGAAAACTTTAAAGTACAACTCTACCTATAACCCCATACGCAATTCTGTTCAGAAACAGGGCGTAAAGTCTTATAAGCGGGTTTCAGTTCTACAGGACGAGTTTTTGGACGAGTTCTTACCAGCGACAGAAATCTTTTTACGATCTGATGTATGGTCATTCCTATGAAATAGTGTTTCAGGGTGATCTCTTTCAACTTTCATACTTTTAATTTTAAGCCACGAAACTGTATCACCATTTTCATTTTTGTTTCGGTTTTTAATAGTAGCTGAGGCCAGGTCATGCAAATCATGCAAATCATGAAAATAATTGAATTTGAGGAGATGAATCTGGTAAGGCCGTTAAGTTTTATGTTTCTGTTGTCTTGAACTTCGAGCAGATGTAAAAATGTCTATCTAATCCTTCATTGAGAAAGCTGATTTATACTTCTTAGCTGATTCATTAGCCGAATGCATGGAATCTCACTCCATGTGTGAGTGCCCGATTTTAAAAATTCAAGCTCTATTGTCTTCAAATCATTTATGTTTTGTACTGCATAGAGCAACATACTAGCAACTTGTTGGTTCCTGTTTTGTCCTCCACATGTGTCAGACAAAAGTGAGATTTCTGAGACTGTAGAAGAAAGAGATTTCAAAAAATGATACAAAATGGATCCTATTTCGTTACTACCCCTTTTGCCATGTAATTCATTCCACGTGTAACAGTAAGCGGATTCTCCATATCCAACATGAATACATAAATTGTATACACACATTTTTCTTGAATAATTAAATAAAGACACACCTGAATACAGCAATTGCAGGACACTTTGCAAATCAAAAGTACAAGTAATAAATTTTATTAGTCTCTTTGACTTCATTGCATTGGTTTTTTCTAATTAAGTGGAAGGTATATTCACGTTCCAACTTAGCTTCATCAGTAGTAGAGGCTTGCTCGTATCTGGTACATGTAGCACAAATATCTTTTTTTGGTTTAAAAATGAGAAATTATAATTATTGCAAAATATGCGACGGTAAGTTTTTTCACTCACTGTCTCAATATTATTCGATTGGCTGAAATCATGTTTATACAATGCATACATTTTTGAAATCATCAATTTACTATCTAAATACAATTTCTTAGAAGATTGGCGTACGTAATGGAATTCGATCACTGAAAAACTCTGAATGTTCTACTTTACCATTTTTATGATTTTTGATCGTTGTATCAATGAGACCATTTGAAATACATAACGTTTTCTGAAAAAACGGAGCACATACCCTGTGCTTGCCCTGCTATTTATCAAGAAATAGGTTTTTTGACACACTGCGAGGCGTTTTACTCGTTTTAAGAATCTTCCGACGTTTCGGTTCTTCTACTTGAACAAGCTTTAGAATATAATCCTTTTGCCTACTGTAATTTTTAAAACCCCAATAAGTTCTACAAATTGTGAATCTTTCTTCATCGGTGAAATTAACACTACATGCAAATTAACTATACAACATGCAAATTGGAATTTGCATTTTGTACAGTCAACAGCTTCAGGATTCTTAGCTGGACATTCTTTTGTCTTATTTTTGTAAGGTAGACACTGACATCTTTGAGATTTGGTAATGTTTACCATTCAGTAGAATTATTCTTTCTCTTTCTTGTCAACTGCTTGTTATTACTTTCGATTTCGTAATCGGAGAAATCAGTAATATCATCAGATGAATCCTTTGCAAGCGACCAATGGAAAGTGGGATCATTGTCTGAAACCTCAGAAAAATCATCATATGTGTCAAAACATGCATACAAAGAATACACTGCCGAATTAAAAAAAAATATATTTTTATTACCATTTTAAAATTTCAAAACATCTACTTACCTAGGCATTAGTATTTTGTATTTGTGGATCAGAAGTTGCCCCTTGTAGAGGTTGTTTGTCCCCATCATTTTTTATTACAGACTCAAATCCATGTTTTTCAGCAGTAATTGTAGTTGACTAAAATAACATTCTTATTACCATTTTCAAATCATCCACTCACCTTAGCATTTTGTTCTTGTGAATCTGGAGTTCTTTGTAGAGACTGTTTGTCCCCATTATTTTTATTTCAGACTCCAATTCATGTTTTTCAAAAATACTTTGATCCTCTTCAGCGGTAGTTGTAGTTGACTGAAATACCACAGTAAAATTATTGTCCGAAGTAATTCTATGAATAAATCAAAGCTTAGTTGATTCCGCTGTTAATGTTGTTTTAATGAGTTAAACTTATATGGCTGAGGTCTAGTTCTTCATGCCAGTCCAAAGATATACTTACTGTTCATAATCTGTTGTTCATATTCATAATTTTCTTGGCCCTCGATGACATTTTTGTAATTTTTATTTTATAATTTTCACTTATTCACACCGAATAATGTCCTTAGAACACCGTGAAACTTCAAACGAATATTTCCATAACAAGGTTATGTTCACTAAGTGTCAAAACTCAAAACATTAGACGATGTGAGGCGATCGTTGGCGGTTAAACTCACTAAGTTACTTCAGTGACTTTTTCCTGTCGGGATTACATGCAACTATGCAATTGATGAATTCTTACAATTCTGATAACTGTTGTGACGCGGTTGTCGTATATAATGAATGTTTCTAGGGAAACCTTATGAAAAGATATTGTACTTAGTGAATATATGTCGATTATGATAGTTTTTGTACTTTAACTTTTCTGATACATTAAAGCCGATTACTTCATTTCGTTGATGGTCTGCTTTGCTCGTGGCGAAGCAGGCATAACGTATTTGAACTACTACTCTCCAAACAGAGATGGAACGCACTGTCTTCCGGAAATCTCTTCGGATGATGATTATTCAGATGACAGTAACCTATTCGTATGCAACGTAGATCATTCCTCCTGTATCTCTATCTATAGAGTAGATAGGGTTAGTGTAAGCCCACAGTACCTACTTAGGCCACATGTGACCCATTATACATCCTCCCGAGGAGTTGTGCTCCTAGGTCATCGTCCATCCTGTCCTTTCCAGGAAGGTGGACGGGCCACTGGGAGACATCTCCTTTATATCAGCAGGTGTAGGCCAAGACTCGCCGAACACACACTCTCTTATTCACGATAACTCCGGGCACTCAGACATGCTTAGGACATGCCTGACAGTCTCATCTTCCTGTTCACACATCCTGCATAGTCGTGTATCCACCAGCCCCATATAATGAAGGTGTTTCCTTAGTTGACAGTGGCCAGTCGGAAATCCTAGTGTTAGGCGTAGATTTTTCCTGGTCATTGACAAATATTTCTTCGGCGCCAGCTTCCCAGAGTCACCCAAGGTGATCCTAGAAAAATTACATCCTTTGGTTTCGTCCCATCTCTTTAAGGATTGAGCATGGGTGTAACACTTGACTAGTTCCGTCAAAGTCATCAGGCCGTAGGTTCCACTGGGTCCTAAAAGTCTTAGTCCAGCCGCTTCCTTGGCTAAAGAGTCGACAATGCGATTACCTTTACTCCTGTCGTGCCCTTTAACCCACCTAAGGATAATGTTATTATCTACCGAGGCTTTGGCATAACCTGAGGTTATACGTTGTCTGTTCAAGGCTAATAGGGCTTGTCTGCTGTCAGTGCAGATTGTTATGTTTTTACCAGAAATTCCTTTCTTGGTTAATTCTTTTTTGGTGATTGAGATACCAGCCAGTTGTGTAATCTCGCATTTGCTTGGTAACATACTGAAAAGGTATCCAGCGTTTGTTTGGCAAAGCATAGATGTCAATGAAAGGATCTGATAAGATTAAACCTCTTGTAGCGCTCTCTCTTGCAAGAAAATTAACAGCTTCAATACACACAGCCCACTGTGATCAGCAATCCAGATTAGAGATAATTTGTGTGGTCTTCCTTTGAGGAGTGAGGCATTTCACGACCAGTTTGAACATTGCTTAGTGAGTGCCAAGTGCTTCCAGTATTATTATAATCTGAGGATATTTGAACTATTATTGGCTGTTTTTGGCTAGAAAAGGCGTAGAATTCTCCAGAGCGTTCACCATATTAGCTAAGTGATTAGATTGAGGGTTCAATTGACGAATGAATTGGAGAATCGAAAAAAACGTCATAGATTGTTACGTATACATTTTTTTTAAGTAGCTGTATAAATTTTCTGTGGGTGTATGTTATATGCAGAGCCGTACAAAGTGAGTTCTCTAGTATGGGTATTGCATATTCTCAACTGAGTAATGGTTCTTATTTTACAAATTTCAGATGAAGATATTTCGACGGTTCATTATGAGTTGTGAAGTACAAGCAGACAGACGTAAATAGTAGTGGTAAGCTGAACCAAAAATGATCCTTGTGTTATTTGCCGTGATAGTTTTCTAACAAATATCATTTATTACACCTGATGTGAGATACAGAAATGTGACTCCATGATTCAGATAAATTTATAAATTCAATTTGTTGCAGTACTTGTTTTGCCCAACTGTATGGAATATCAGAGTTCGATAGTTTTAATTACCGCAAAAAAAATTGTTAATCGTGAGTTATCCGTACTGATAATATTTATCAGCCAGTTCAATGTTAGTTTAAATATATTGTAGAATATTTTGACTCGACCGGTTTTTATTGGCGATAAATACATGTGAGTTCTTAGGGAGCATTAGAAGATGATTATAAAAGTTAAGTTGAACACGTCCCAAAATATTAGAGTTCCTGGAACCCCAAATGGGAAGACGAAAATTTCAAACGAGAAGACAGTTAGTCGTGACGCTAAAAACTACTGCTTTAAATAATTTCATCCAGAACCTGACAGTTTAGCATCTACAGCTCGGCTAGGTTTCTCTGCGGTAAACAGTACCATTTCTCTGTAAAAGATGATGAATCAAACGGTACCCTTGAATAAACAATTATTTACCATTTCAAAAGTATACCGAATATTCGACTTTTTGGATAGAGGACAAATTGCTACCTCAGGCAAAACGACAAATCAACTGTAGTTAAACATGCATCCAAAGAAGGTACTATCGTTATCTCATTAGAAAAAACGCAAATACTGGGCGACACTTGAAATTATTATCCAAGAGTATATTGGAGGCGACATGATTCCATAAAAACAAAGATAATTCCAATTGGAAGAAAGAGGAATCAAAATAACTAAAATGTGGCTACTTGTTCTAAATGGCACCCAAATTAAGTCATTCAATGGGGTGATTTTCGTCAAAACTGAAAGTGTGAAAAAATTAACATCTTATGCATAGAAAATGTATATCATTCACTAAATGTAACTCTAGAATATATCAATGTCTGTAAATCGCAAAGATTTATTAACATTGGGTCGCTTGAACATTTAATCTTTAGTTCCTAAGTACAATGAATTGATCAGTTATAAAGTTCAACATGATTTTGATAGTCTCGCAATATCTGGGATATGGCTTAATAACAGTGTTGACTCAAATTGAGTAGCAATGGACAATTATGTGATCATAAGGAAAGAGCAAAACACAGGCTCTAAGGGTGGTAGAGTCCTATTGTATGTGCCCAGTAAACTTCAGTATCAAGAAATTAATGTTTCAGATGAAATAGAATAATTATTTGTTAAAATCTAGTAATATGAATTTAATTTTGTGCTAGATGTTACAAATAAGCCACCTGATTCATCCTATAAATATTATATTGACTCGTTAGAGTCGATATGTCATATTCCGTAATCTCATATTCCGAAAATATTATCTGCGTTGGAGACGTGAATGTTAATTTCCTCAGTAAGAATTTCTCACCAGTGAAATACTCCAATTCAACGCTTTCCTCTATTGAAATGAATCAACTTGTTTAGTGAGGCAAGACATATATCTCCTACATCTAAATCTATCATTGATGTAATTCTATGTAATAATGATTCTTTACTCGACTCGACTGTTATATATGAATCTGATTTTTTTGTTACGAATGCATATGTTGTACAATCAATTGTGAAAAACCCAAAGTTGAACAAAAACTGCTTACTATCAGAGAATGTAAAAATTTTGATGAACATCAATTTCTCAATGACTTTCTGGAGTCAGATCTACAAAATATTTTTCACATTGATGATATTGATGATAGAGTGCAAACTTCAACCAGAATACTTTTTAACCTTTGCAATAAACACTTTCCTCTGAAAGTTATCAAAATTACAAGAAAAAACTCACCCCGGTTGTGGAGATTTTTTCCTCGAACTCCGCATACTTTATCAAGATCATTTTGTTGAGATGGGTTTTCTGATTATTGGAGTCCTTGGTGAAATGATTCCCCCTACTCTCGAATCTCAAGATCATGCAGGCTTACCGAAGCCAGAAATCTTGGCCGAGCAAATGCAGAATGCTGTCATTTTTGACTCATTGCGTCTGCTTAGGACACATGAATCTTGGACCCATTGATCACTACGACACAATATAGGGTAAGTGGTAAACTGGTTTGACCAGTTTACCATTTGGTAAAAAAATAATGATGATAATGATAATTCACAATCATACTTTCCGACAACAAGAGGGTCGTGGACTTTTAATAAAGTTTGAAGTGTCTACATGACAAAACGGTATTGGACAGAGCCTGTGGAGTTATCATGAATTTGGATTCCCATCTTTAAGAGAGCAGAAATATTAGAAATTCTGTTCAAGGCAACTGAACTAGCGGTGAATGAACTTAATTTACTCATTAACACTGAACGAGGTGACCACAACTTTGTCATCGAGTTGGAATCCGTTCAGTAAAAATTACACATCGAAGCCAGATATTACTTCATCCCTGCGGCTAAACAAAGGGGTCTTTTCCACAATGCCGAAGACCTCGGCCCATCAAAGCACTGGACATTTTCATTGCTCAGATGTGGTGGGCTGAAGTTGGAAGCCAAGGGCTGCCAGGATGACATCCTAGTCGCGTGATGAATCTAAAGGTTCTTGACACTAGGTGTAAATCCTGTGAGGCAAAATCATACCGGCTTGCCGTAGAACAGCAGATATTTTGGTAGAAGAATGCAGTAGGCTATCATTTTCGACTCATTGCGGTTGTTTTTTTAAGAATAAAACGCATACACCATAAAAAAATCCTTGAGGCGCTTTCAAAGCGGTGCCTGTGCGAAAGTACGATTCACATTGGATTTGAATCGATGGAGATCAAATCAATTAGGAAAAACGTTCTCAGGAAGATTATTCTACATAAACGCAGTTCTGCAGATGAAAGAGGTCTTGAAAAGTGATGTTCGAGGTGTACTGAGTTGAACGTCAAAACGATCAACAGCAACAGTTTGTCGCGTATTTCTAATCGGTGCCGCTTTTGGTGGAATCAAATGTGCCAAGTCACTCGAACACTTTCCGTGAAAGTATCTATAGAAGAGAGACAAATTTCCAACCCTTCTTCGATGTTCCATGCTATCAAGGTTGCACGTGATGTTCGTGTCCCCAATCAGGCGAAGGTCTCTTTTCTGGATGGAATCCAGCAACTTCAGGATATGTTTGGAAACAGAGCTCGATACATGAGAACAATACCCCAAAGAAGTTCCGATATGAGCTTTATATAGCATCAAAAGTTGCTGAGGTTTGTACAGTTTCCAGCCACATGATTGTGTCATGACATATCGGTGTGCATTTCAACCCTCCATACACTTATCGAAGCAGAAAACGGAATTGCCTGACCTGACCTTATTATATCCGGTTCGGAGACATTCTTCTTGGAGAAATTCGATCCCTGGGTTTTTGTGGCATTGAATTGAACCTAGTTACTTCCACCCCAATTTGAAATCACTTCTAGATCCTCATTAAAATATGCAACCTCCTGCTGCCGGTAGCTGCTCCGTAGCCGATGTCCTAGAATCCAAATGGAATGACGAGACGAGTCTGCTGTTATCAGCAACGTAATATATTGAATTATTGGTTTTATCCAGTAAGTTGTTGATATACAAAAAAAGGTTGGAGACAATATGGATCCCTGGGGAACACCAGCGTTGATGGTGAAAGTATTCGAGAGATATTCATCGAGAGATATTCATCGAGAGCCACTTTCAGGGAACGTTCTTTCAGGAAGCTGAAGAGCCATACACAAAAATGATCCGAAAAGCCATAGCATAGAAGTTTGGCCAGCAAACCGTCATGCCACACACGTTCAAAGGCCTCAAAAATATGAAGCGCAACAGCTCTTGATTCTCCATGTTTATCGATCGCGTTATTCCAAATATGGGTGATATACGATAGAAGGTGGCCTTTTCATCTTTGTTTCCGAAAGCCATATTTATGATCGCTCAAGATGTTATTTGAGAAAATGGTGATTTACGACGCTCTCCATGATTTTTGATATAACTTTTGTTGTCACAGTAAAGCAACTGGTCTATAGTTATTTGGATAATTTTCTTGCCCTTTTTGGGAACAGGCTGAACGCGAGCAATCTTTCAACAAGAAGGAAAAACTCCTTTTTTATAAGACATGTTGAAAAGTAAGCAGAATACTGGTGTGAGTTCATTTGCGCTTTTTTCAAGTACAATGACGGGCATTTCATCAGGGCGAGACTCAGGGGTCATAATGATCACTATCCTCATGCTTTTCGAATATGCTGAAGTTTCGGGTCAGGGCCCGAAAGGCATGCTTTTTCATGAAAAATAATAATGATGATATAAATTTTTCTGACGAGTGACTTTCAGTAGAAGTGTATTTTAGAGCATTGTCATTTCACTATTGCCATCATCCGTCACGCTCAGATGTACTCGAGGGTACAACTGTTTTATTTTATGGAAACTGAAAACATAAAGGCACACTCAATTGTTTCAAATGGATGACCTCAAACTGAAGAAAAAAATCTCCTTGACGGTGGCTGAAGAGTACACGCATGCTATCAATATAGAATTCGGGATAGACATATGTAAAACAGTTCATTTCGAAGAAGGATGTTGTGAGGATTACGGATGTGTATGTAATAGACGGAAGCATCCTCCATCAGCTGGATTCCGAAGAGACGTAAAATAAATGGAAAATCAGAATTTCTTCGAACCCCGCAGACTCGATTCAGACCACATGTTGTTCTGATTATTATTGAAGTCATTGGTGGAATGATGCCTTCTCTTTAGGCAGATGAATTTTTGTATCCAATTATCTCTTACCTCATGATATGAAGAGTGTTCATTGGTACCGGGGTACCCTCCGTAGTATGGGAGCTTCGAAGAAAGAGCCCGACCATCCCAACGTTCATAGTAATAATATTAATAACGATGATAACAAATAATAATATTGAAGTCTTTGGTGGAAGGTTTTGAATCTCAATATCATTCCGGCTTTCCTCATTAGGGTAGAATTCTTGACCAACGTCTGTCATTCTCCAATAATACTCGTAAGTTAGACATCGGAAGACGCTGTCATTATATCAGCGAAATATATTTGAAAGATAGTTAACGTTGAGTTGATATCGAGGTTAGGTTCAAAAAGATCAAAAGAGAAAGTATCTACCAGGGTGTGGCTTTCAACCGCTACAGATCACTATTTATAAAAACCATGCAAAAGGAATCAAAAACTGAACAATAATTATGAATCACCTCCGAATGGCCATAACCCTGACAATTCCAAAATTGTATTTTCGTGGATTGTTATAATGTTAAACTTTGCAAAGTTTTTAACACTCGTTGTGAATCGACGTACTACTCATGTATATTTTGCATTTTGTTGCCAATTGAGAATTCCTCCTCTCTTTTTTCTCAAAATATTTCATCTCACCGTTGACCCCTCACTGACAGTGACTTGAAGTTTCGCAGAATAATTACAGTTTTAGAGATGAGCGGTCCTCTTCGAAGATGAAAATTCATCTTACGATAANGTAGTTGGCAAAAGGTGGAGATATGGCTGTTTGTTGAATCATTGCAAAATTTTCCTGGATTTGAACATTTTTTCTCTTCTGCATTTGTCCTTTCATGATATTGAAACTGCTAGTGTTGAGTTTGCATGTTAAGCCTGTTAATACTAATTGTTTAAAAAACGTTCTCGTCTCATTGTGTACTACTTTTGGATGAATAATAATTATTCAAGCTGGTGCCAATGGATCAGGAATAGGGACTGTTCGAATCAGCAAGATCACTTTTGCTTTATTATATAAAAAAAAACAATCGAAGGATAGCATTTCAAAGTAAAAGTCATAGACTACGCATATTATTACAATCGCAGTTCTACCTCATAAGTATTTACACATATCCAGCATAACTACGAGAACATACACATTCAACCTCATTAAACCCTCCTCAAACTACCACTGTTCCCAACACCACATTTCAATAATTAGTAAATTTCGCATTCGTCAAACGTTCGAATTTATTTTTCCTATGGAATAGAGAGATTGAGGTAGTGCTTTTCGTGATGGTATCAAACCTTTCTTTCTGAAACCATATTCTATCGAGATTTGTATTACTGACGTTATATATTATGTTGCCCTAGGAATACGTAAATTACATTTTCGAAAAAGGAACCAAAAATATTTCTATCCAGGATTTTAACTCAAGCGCACGCAGTTTTGAAAATTTTGCCAAGTGAATAACTTCAGTGTATACAAATTTGATGAAATTATAATGTCTACGGATTTTATCTTGAAATAATATACACTGAAGAAATTGCCTGAAAGCCAGATTTTCAAAATTTTAGGATACCAAACATTTTTATCGATAGAGCTTAGTGTACGAGAGATATATTATACTGAGATCATTCCCAGAGAGAAGAAAAAATTATGTAAACTCAAAAAACTCGAATCATCTGAAGGAACAATTCGTTCCGGTTAGACTCTAAACTCCCTACATTAAAGGTTAATGTACTGATACCTATCAAAAAATAACTACTTCCCTGACTAATACAACGAAGGGTGTTGAATTATATTCGCAATAGATTTTCAATTATTGGAACACACTCGCAGACCGGTTTCGGGCTGTTTGGCCATTCGTCAGTGCAAGGTAGTGTATATCATCAACATAAAGTCGATGATTTCCGATAATTGAGAATCGCATTTCTTCAGGGTATCATTCCTCGAGCTAGGCTGAAGAGGACAACAAACAACAGGTTTGTCGTCGCCCCATCTGCCTGTGAACGAGGTAACCAACCGCAAATCCGAAATTTGCTCAATTCCTCGTATAAGAAAAGAAAACTTTTCACATATAGTCAGTGGGCGGGCTATAAATCAAATCATCTAAAAGAACAATTTGTTCAGGCTATCAGTCTCAACTCCCTATAATGTAGGGAATTGAGACTGATGCCTATCAGAAAACTACTACTCCACTGGCTAATACCACGAATGGCATTAGTCCATCAACCTACGAATTCTTCCTTTAGACGATTTGATTTATAGACAGTCTTCAGGTATGCTCATTGACTATAGGTGAAGAATTTCCTTTCGGTATACGAGGATATGCGGTTGCTTACCTCGTTCACAGGCAGATGGGGCGATGATAAACCTGTTGATTGTTGTCCGCTTCAGCCTAGTTCGAGGAATGATACTCCGAAGGAATTCGATTTTCAATTATTGGAAATCATCGACTTTATGTTGATGATAGACACTACCTCGCACTGACGAGTGGCCAAACACCCCAGAACCGGTCTGCAAGTGTGTTTCAATCGGTCAAACTGGTCTAGTGCATTCAATGGTTGTGAAACTCCATAAACGCAGCCTAACCTTATATTATTCCATTATTTTTAGGCATTGAGCGAAATAACAGATTATAAACTTACTTTTGAATCGTGTTCGGCAATTAATTTTCAATTAAAAAATATGTAGTCAACTTTAATATTTTTTCGTCTGATTCAGTCATCGTTAGTTTTATTCCATAAGATTCGTTTCTTTGTCGAATTAGCCACTTTGAGTGGAATTTCTTATACCTACTGATACCTTCTCTGTCATTAAATTGTTAAACCGCTTTCAGTAATACGTGTTTAACCCAACAATTTCGGTCTTATACATTCAATGGTCTTTTCAAAAGGTTCAGAAACTTCATACTAGTTAGATTACATTGGATATTATTAAAGATATTAAAAAAAAACGATGAGATTACCTTCAAAAATGTCATATTAATTTCACCTGTGATAACTTTCGAATTTCAACAAAAATGATACTAAATGTATGTTATTTCCATTCTAGGAAAAGATTCGTGTACTGGAGATTCCGGAGGACCACTAACTAGAGCTTTCAAAATTGATGGAAAAAAACGAAGCTACACATTCGGAATAGTCTCCTACGGTCTGAAAGATTGTGGAGAGGGTCCAGGAATATATACCAGAGTTATTTCATTCCTGCCATGGATTTTAGATAACATTAAGAAATATTAGTTGTCTTTTGAATGATTCCAAAACAAAAACACTCCAATAAAGTTTGATTTTGATTCTAAAAACATTATCATTGAATGGTATGCAGAAACATTCATAGTAGCAGTTCCTTCTTGGTAATCGAAGATTTTTTCGGGAACCCTCAAAGTTCATTTATATCACTTCAAAAATTAATTATTTAAGTCTAACAAAGTTTTCTGAGCCTTCGTAGTGAATATTTCATATACTAATATAAATGTGAAAGTTTGTGAGGATGGATGTATGTATGTTTGTGGCTCTCTTACGCCTGAACGTATTTAGAACGGATTTAGATGAAACTTAACATAAATACAGCTTATACATTAGAATAACATATAGGCTACAATTTACAAAGGTTTGTGTGATTTTGGTCATATTATGACGAAACGTATTAAGTAAGTCAGAAAAATTCTTGCTCGCTGAGAGCTATCTTGGCGTGCCCTGCCTATACTCGTACCGTTGTAGTTACATGCAGATAATGTACCGAGAGATTGTTTATCTTGAATAGTTTTGAATAAAAGTCCACGATTTCTCTTGTGGTAGTCACTATATGCAAATTCACATTTTAGAATATCTGTCAAATTCTTATGCAAATTGATACAATTTTCGTTTTTAGTATTCAATATAGATGAACTTTGTCTTTAACACTAAGTAATTTGGACGAATCGTTCAAAAGTTATCACGATAGGTAACATAATTCGATTCTCGAAGCTATTCATTACTTAATGCAGTTTAGTTACTGTATTTTTAAAGTAAAAAAATAAATTTATAGCTGTTGCCCGCTGTTATATTTACGTACAGCCGAAGCTACTGAACCTAGAATCTCGAAATATGCAGGTAGGTTCTATGTAAAGCGTAAATAAGCATCAAGAAAGGGAATCAGGAATTTCGACCCCCCAAGTATAAAAAATAGGGGTTCAAAGATTTTAATGAATTTTGTCAGTTTTGAAGCTGGAAACCTGAAGTTTTGAGTTTGTAACAATTTGTTTGAAATGATGTGTCACGAAACTCAATGTGACAGACCAAATTCTATGCGGGCGAAGCCGCGGACAACAACTAGTATTTCTGTTGTTGGAAATGCGTTTTCGACCAATTTCAGAGAATTCAAAAAATTTCATTAAACATCGGTTTTGTAGTGGCGTACTATTTAAGAGTATAATTGCATCTATTTTCTTCCAAAATTATATTACTGTACATATATATCGAAATTGGTTCCATATTTGAACTCAGCTTATCCATGGACCGTTTTTTGCAAAATAATAATAAAAAAAACCAATTCTGNAGGAGGTGGGAGAAATAGTCATTTTAGGAGCTGTTGAAAATAATCCCAAAACGTCAACCGAAATAAATTTGAAAATATCATTAGATCAACCAAAAATTAACGTTAGGAGGATTTTTGAAAAATTTCAAGCCATATAGGACCAGGAGGGTTTATCAATTGTCACCAATTTTTTGGCTGCAAATTTCGATAATAATTGGATAGCCAACCAAGGACCCAACCATTGGCCGTCCAGGTCACCGGACCTAATGCCTATGGTTTACCTCTGGGGAAAGTTGAGAAATTTCATTTTTGAGTTGCCGACCAATTCTAGATACGAATTGGAAGAGGCAGTGATGCAAAGTTTTGCTTCTCTCACTCCTATTGAACGAGGCGGGTTGGCTGTCCTTGTTCTTCTTTTACTGCCTGAACCACGAGCATGCTGTTTTCGGCGACCGCATTGGCTTGGGATATGGGGGTTGAGCAAACTGGACATCGGATGTCTGCTTCCACGTAGCCCCGTTGGATACGGAAATGACAAAATCACTTGTGGTTCTGTTATCCCCTAACTGAATGGCATCCCAACGATGGCTTAATCCTAAGGTGTGTATCCGTGCCGAGAGGAACCTTCGAGATACCGAACGCCCTCTCGTCGTAGCATCGCCTTGTCACGGTAATGCGGGGCTCCAACTGATCTCCCTGTGAATGTAATTCAGGAGCGAGTCTACAGAGAAGATGCATGTCAAGTTTACGACTCCAACTAACCTCCCTGTGAATTTAATTCAGGAGCGAGTCTACAGAGGAGATGGATGTCGAGTTTTCGACTCCAACGGACCTCCCTGTAAATTTAGTTCGGGAGCGAGTCTACAGAAGAGATGGATGTCGAGTTTACGACTCCAACTGACCTCGCTTTAAATTCAGTTGAGGAGCGAGAGCTTCTCAACTCCCCAACTCGTGATCCAACAACTGAACCTTAAAAAAAGGTTTGGTGGTGCAGTCAGGAATCGACTGAGTCGTCTCCTCAAGAGCGTTGTACCTCATAAAACCGCCTTGCACCAAATGCTTGAGCGGCGTACGCAGAATCTGTCTCAGGTGGGGGAACAACCCCCTCATGAGCAGGTTAGCAAACATTCGCGCTCAAGTGATGATTCACCAACACCAGAGGCGAAAAAGCCCTGCACGGCTGAATCTAAGCCATCGTCAGCTGTAGCTGATGTGCAAAAACCCTCACATGGGAAAGTTGTCGTGGGTATCAAGGTGGGAATCTTGCAACTTGACTATCCGACTACCTCATTAACAGAGCATATACTTTGTGCCTGCCCCGCTGGGGACCGAATCAGGTCTTTACAGTTCGGGAGAGCCGTACTCTTACCATCTGAACTGAAATAGGTGTGAGCCACAATAAACCCTTGCGGGTTGCGGTGGAGGGTCGAATAGACCCAGTCACTTTGGACCTAACCTAATCTAACCTATTGAATTAATTATATCGGCAAAAAATGTTCAGAAAAGGTGCCGCCTATGTGTAGGAGAAGCTGGTGGACATTTCGAATACCTTCTTCGAAGGAAGGAATTTCATTATTGTTTTTTATCATTACTTTTATTGTTGAAGTTGTATTTATTAGTAGTAAATATAGTATGAGATGTTATCAGTTTTATTGGAACTGCTGAGAAAAGCTTTTTTCAACATTTGATATCTACTATTGTAGAATTTCTTTCTGTTTTATCGCCGCTTCGTTCAAAGCCTATTTGATCAAACTGCGCTTTGCAAAAACCTAAAAGCCCTGTATTTCAAAGATGAATCTGGCAAAAAATCTAGTGTGCTACATTTTTGGAAAGGTTATTTTGAGCTCTATTGAAATATGCAGGAATATAAAATATAGGGTGTCTCATTAAAAAAATAGTTTTCCATCAATAACTATTGATATCTCATTCGGAAATACATGTTTTTTACACCACTGGATTCTACGTGAAAAAGGCGTAAAAAATTAGTTTCATGGAAAATTACGATATGAGCAGTAGTTTTGAAATTATGACAAAATTAGACTTCCCCATATTCGTCGTTATTTAGTGAACTATTGAAGCTAGTTTCGCATAATTGAAAAAAAGAAGTCCCATACAGTTTTTCGTCACTGATATTTTATGAAAAATGTCAGAAAATACCTTTTCTCGTAGCAGACAACTTGTTTATCCAAAGAGATGAGACTATTGTTGTGGAATTGGCCGCGGTGGTAGTGTGCCCGATTCACGATCGGAAGGCCGATGGTTCGATTCCCACCTCGACCAGATGTTTTTCTCGAGAGAATTTATCTGGTTGAAGCTGGGATGATTCTGCAACCGGGTTAGAAATCACACGTTAAAAGGTGAGACCTCGTTAGTCCTTAGCTCGCACAAGTTTCTCAACTTCTGAGAGTTGTCGTTCGTATGGGGGCGACAGCTGATTAACGGAAAAGCAGATTTTTTTTTCATGATTATTTCGGAGAAGTTTTTCAGGATATACTTCTTTTTATATTCTATCGACTGTCTGTCTGTGTGCAAGGCATAATCAGATGATTTCCAAAAATTTTCCATTGAAACTTGCGTTACGTGGTCCGCAAGGCGGCTAGTCCCAGCATGGCTATGGGAGGGGGTTAAGCGGCGTTGCTAACATCCTTGGCTATACGCCTCCTTCTAATGGGGCACAATTGTAATTGTGAATATTTTGTATATTATATATATCGGTGGTATTTTTAAGTGTTATAAACTAAATAGTAAGTTAAACTACCAGTTTGATGTATACGTCGTGCGAGATTATATTTCTTGGTAAAATTTGTTTGTAGACTAGTCAGATCCATTTACACATGGTATTTTTGTCACTCATAAGAAAAAGTGATGTATTCAAACGTTGTCAAAAGAAATTGATGAAATTTTACTATATGACATCGATATTTCATAGTGTGTATTTGTATCTACATACATTTGAAATGGAGTAAGTTCTTGAAAAATATGATGGTAACGTATTCAAGAAACACTTTATTGTGAGATTTTCTCTAAACAGTTTTATTAAAACGCAACACGTGTTTCGTCACACAATGAATGCTTCGAGCGTGTCTTTACTAACTAACTTTACTAACATTCTCAATGCTTAATATACCTAATTTCACAATTTGAAGTATCCATATCTCAATTACCTGAGTTTTACCTGAGTTTGTGATGAATTAAATTACCTGTGTCTGTAATGAATTAAATTACCTGAGCTTATGTCCCAGTTTCCACATTTGAAAAGATATTTAGTAACAAGAAGGTATTCAATTCTAATTGATCATTCAGTAAATTAGTCGAATTCTTGACTCTATTGATTTCTAAACATTCTAAGAGATTGAGTTTCAAACTTTTCTCTTCTGAATGTAACACGTCGTATTCATGATCAAACACATGTGCTTCTGGTAAAAGGTGGTTTGCAAATGTGGAATTGGTCTTTCTATTTACAAAACTACTTCTATGTTCTTCAATTCTTTGGGAAAATGTTCTCCCTGTTTGGCCAATATATAGTTTTGGGCAAGACCCATAAGTCAACTTATATATTCCTGATCTATCCGACACCGAAGTTTTTCTTTGTTTTTTTCAATAAATTTACTCAGACTATTATTCGTTCTGTTAGCTACGTTTACACATTCTTTCTTCAAAAAAACGGGCAATATTATTGGTGGGTTCACCCAAATATGACATTGTCCTATAACTGACGTTATCGCATCTTGAATTTGGGTTAAGCCTGGTCCATGGCTTCCCTTTGTAGTTTTTTGGAAAGGATGGAGTCCATAATATTTACCTTATAACCGTTGCCGACCGCGATGCGTTTCAACAAACTCAGCTCTCTCTGGAAATTACTCTCAGAAAGTGAAATATCAAATAGTTTGTGAAGCATACTATTGAATAAAGCAACTTTATGCTGGTAAAGGTGTGTGGAGGAATTATATATAATGTCCGTGTAAGATGGTTTGTGGAAAATTGCAAATTCATGTTCATTGTTATTTTTCGTAATGATTAAGTCAAGGTAATCTATTGAATTATTCACCTCCCTTTCAGTGGTAAATTTTATGGACGGTTGGATGGAATTGACATTTTCAACGAACTTGCCTAATTGCCTATCTTTACCAAAACACAGACTAGGATATCATCTAGGTATCTAGGTTCTGAACCAGTACAAGAAACTGTTAGTTAACTGATTATTATAATTTCATACTCTAGGTTATCCATGAAAATTTCAGTCGGGAAAAGACTCAAAGGATTCCCCATTATCACTCCTTTACTTCCTGAATAATATTTTTCGCCAAACTGAAGATAATTTTGAGGTAAACAAATAGTAAGTAAATCTAAAATTCCCTCTTTCATGAGTGGATTCACGTGTTTTTTGTCTAAGAGACGCTCAACCAGTCCAATTGTTGCAATTGGCGGAATACTGGGAAATACATTTTGGACATCAAAAGATAATTATTTCATATTATCAGGAAGAATTTCGTTAATAATATTATTCACTAATCGATAATGATAGTTGTATTTGCATTTATTTAATTTATATGGATTAAGTATGAGGAAAGGTCTTCAGTGTTTCAATTTTTCCTTAATGTGATCTTGATATAGTTGGATATGTGAAAGGCTTCTCTGAAATCTACAAATTTTGGACATTCAGCTAGGCCGTGTTTAACGGTTACAGTTCTGCGGCAGGAGTGGCATTATGGATGGTGTGGTGAAAGGTGCGAAGGTGCGAAGCAAAAAGTGTTAGTGTGGAAGACTTGGGTATCCTTTTCGCAGACGTGATAAATTTGTTTGATATTTTTTATTTCTTAGATTCGATTTCAGCGAGTTCGGAGTGTGATTTGTTTCGTTTTGCTTGCATTTCTTTGTATATGATCTGCCGGATCAAGTGCTTGCCATCTGAGGAATGAATATTGTACTAATTTTGGTATAAGCTTTCCTTCTGATTGAACGACTTCAAAATCATTCATTGGTTGGTATCGCTTTTTGGCTCATATGTGAATATAGAAGTAATTTTTTGACAGATAAAAGGGTGAATGGGTATGTGAAGAGGACTTTTCTATAACTCTGTAACGGTTCGGCATAATAATGTCGTACGTGGAATGGTTTGGAATGTATATATTGAATTGATTTATGTAATACATGGGAATTTCCTTCCGCAGTGCTTTGGAGGTTTGCCTAACTCGCTACAGAGGATTTCGACTGGGCTAGAGCGATTTGTTTCAAGCAAGGCAAGACTGAGTGCAGTGTTGAGTATTGAAGAACCCAACCGGAAAGAGTACGGTTTTATAATGAGTATGCGATAGAGTCGTAGTCGATTTCAGCTCAAATCAGGAATTTATAGGGATGGAGTTTTGTGGCGAAGTCAGCGCTCCAGTTTATGATGTTCCGAAAAGTAATTTACAGTATAATACTATATGAGGTTTTGGTACTACTGAAGTGTCTGATTATTCGGAGTCATGTGGTAGAGTTTTCTCTCGAAGAATATCATTTTGAAAACGTTTATAATGATTACATGAAAATATGGGAAATAAATATGAATGTAAACAGTAAACGACATAATGATATGTATACATGCAATAGTATGTAACAAATATTTTTCTATGAAGAACGACTGTCTTCTAAATTCTTGGATCATCATTGAAACCTCTATTACATTACGGAACTGACGCGATTCATATTCTACAAAAATTCAATTGAAATTTTCATTGTATCATTGTACCACGTCTTTTGTTCGAAAGCTTCATATTTTGTTATTCGTTTCCAATTTTCACAGTAAAGAACAATACGAAATTATTCTAGGCAATAAATTTTTATGTGAGGCTACAATAAATTGGATAAGTGATTTGTATTGTTTTGAACTATTTTATACCTCGTAAAATATTTATTTCCTCTCAGTGGCAAAATGATTTTTTTTCATTCTCCGCTGTTTTTTAGAGTTATTGTACCTTGGTTATATTTGATCCTATATACCTCAGGTGAGTTTGATATGATAACCAGTGGGTCGAATAAAACATAATGATAGTAATAATTAACAACAGAGAGTAATTCGGCTCAGCACAGTATCTGATGTTGACCTGCGAATAGCAGATATTTGAAAATCACTGACTGAATAATTAGGAGGTGATCATGATAATATGATTATTCTGTGTCATCTACTTTATTTTTTATATCATCGCCGTTTTTTTCTACTAATTGTGAGCCGACTGATTCATTTATTTCTCTCAGCCTCACTGGTTTATTACTCATCTTCATTTTCAATGATACTCATTCCAACGATCTTGTTTCCTGAACTAGTTCGTACAGATCTATTGCTGGATATTTGGACATAATTCCTGAACAAAGTTTGGATTGCCTCCTGTGATCCAGTAACTCATATTCGCATAAAATATGTCGAGCTGCCTCTGCTCCTTTTTGTTGCATTGCCTGCAACGTGTAGGTAGTGATTATTCTGAGCCAATCCCTAATTTGTTGAAGCAGTTTCTCAAATTTCTTTTTGGACAGTCCCTTTTCTCGTGTTTGTTTATGGGTATGTAGATATTCCAAGTACTCATCATGTTTCTTGAAATACACTTCCATATGTTTCAATACCAAAAATTTTGTTAACCCCATTTATGGAGTTATGATCCATGTATGGTAGTAAACTCATCAGCTTGCCTGTGACACCCGAGTGTCCTGGCACCCGATATAGACATTTCCAGACCCTGAATCAGGTAATTTGTCGTTAACATCCATTGGTTCTTTTCTACCTGCTGTCATACTGTTTGCTATCCTTGAACTTCTTAGAATGGAATTCCATATTCGCTTCTTCTTTTCTGTTAAAATTATTCGTGTGTTTTTGGATCTCTATTGTCTCCCGTACCAATCGACTATAGTATACCTGTGTTTTCTAACAGGATCCTGTGGTTCACTTCACTGAGTGCGTATTCTCCCACAGCTGACTTATCTGTTTGACCCAGTCTGCAGTTTCTTTCATGCTCCTTCAGCCTTGTTTCCATGGATCTTTTGGTGGTTCCGATATACAGTGTATCCGCAAAGTATGGAATAAATTCGATATTTCCAAAATCAAAGGTCATTTTACAAATACCTGGAATACGTCCATTTTTAATTATAATATTCTACATTTAACAACAAATTTTCATTATACAAAGTGATCCATATTGATGTGATGACGTCATTGGTAATTTTTTTAAATGCAACATCCTGGTGTCAGTTTTAGATGATCCGTAACGAGCTGATTCCGAAAAGGTATGGTACTTGGGGTCTAACAGACAGAATAAATTTTATTGACATCTAATAAAAGTTGAAATTATTCGATTATTTTAATTTTTTTTCTAATGATTAATTTAACAATGGGAAAGTAATCCAGTAATGAATACATTACTCCATTTTAAATGTTCGAACTGTTGTCCTTGCTGAATTTGACACTAACCTAACCTGAATGTTGAATAAATTCTTGTTGAACCTTGTTTATGGTTTCTTGAGAAATATTGTTTATTTATGTTCGAATTCTTTCTTTTGATTTTTGAATATTTGCTGGTTCCGTTTTATAAACAACATTCTTCAGATGGGCCCATATAGAGTAATCCAACGGATTACTTTATGGTCTGGCGATATCGCTGGCCATTCAATGTGTATACGTCTACCAATCCATCGGTTCATAAACATTTGGTCGAGATACTTTCGAACATTTGCAGCATAATGTGGAGGCGCCCCATCCTGTTGAAACCATAAACTTTCATCAAAACTTCCAGGATTAATTCTACTGGGGAATAAATTAATTAAAGTAGGTACAAGATATAACTGAAGGTATGTTGGCCCGTCCACAGTAACGTCGAAAAAGTAGGATCCGATGATCCTGTTTCTCACAATGCCAGCCCATACATTTACCTTATGCGGGTATTGTGTATGATGCTCACGCATCCAGTGAGGGTTTTCTTTGGTCCAGTACCTACAATTTTGACGGTCGACCCCACCATTTGATGTAAAAGTGGCGTCATCAGAAAAAATTATATTTTTTACGAGGAGACGGTCTCGGTGACAGTTATCCATCATGGCTTCACAAAATTCTATTCTTCTATCTGGATCATCCTCGTTTGATTCAAACAGTTACTGAACGTCAATCAAAACAATGACATTTGAAATTAATAAGAAATACTTGTTTGCACGGTTACTGTCAACTACAGCAAGGACCACAGTTCGAACATTTAAAATGAAGTCATGTATTCATTACTAAATTACTTTCCCATTGTTGAATTAATCATTAGAAAAAAATATAAAATAATTAATTGATTTCTACTTTTATTAGATACATATCAATAACGTTTATTCTCTAAGCGCACATCTTTCGAGTTATGGTTAGACACCAAATGTCATGATTTTGCGGAATCAGCTCGTTACGGTTTATGTAAAACTGACACCGAATATAGGGTGTTTCATTAAAAAAAAATCCGATGACATCATCACATCAATATGGATCCCCCCGTATAATGAAATTCTGTTGTAAAATGTAGAATATCAAAATTAAAAATCGACGTGTTTCAGGTTTTTGTAAAACGACCTTTGGTTTTGAAAATATCGAATTTATTCCATACTTTGCGGACACAATGTATACCTTTCCACAACTGCACGCTACGCAATAGACCCCTGCTGCTGACAGTGTTTCCTTTTTATCTTTTGCCGGCCTGAGGCTTCGTTGTATCTTCCTGGTGGGTTTGAAAACTGTTTTGATGTCTTGTTTCCCCAATTGCTTTCTTCTCTCCTTCGAAAGAGTCCCAAATTTGCTGTATAAAAATGGAGAAAAAGAGAGCCAAAGACTTTTTGATGTTTATTCTAGAGCAAAACTGGTTATGAGGATTACATACATTTTTTAAGTTGAAGTTGCTGTTTTTTTAAAGCATCACTGGGCGAATGACATCTGGTCCCAGCCACTAATATGGTTGGAATAAGTTTACGACCCATTTATTTTTCTCTAAATCTACAACTTCCCTTGATACCAGCCAATCATCTCTGGACGCTTTTTCAGGAATGTCCAGCTCTGTGTTTATCCAGAACTGCGGTGTCAGATTCGTAATTTCTTCATTCTCTATTCTCTTGTTACTGTATTTTCCTCGACATTTTAGATTATTTTCCTGAGGTTTGGAGGTTCCTACGAGAGTATCATATCTGGCGCATATATTCCTTCAGAGAACATTCCTTTTTGATATATTATTGTCTGTGGGACAACGCCGTTGTATGTAAAAGTGATAGTTTTCATTAACTGGTCTACTGGTAACCCATCCAATCTTAGCAAGTTTTCTGGTCTGCCTTATAGTCTTCCCAGTTCATTTTCCGAAGGTTTAGATATTATATGGGACCTTCAGATTTCAAAGTTTACATACCCATGATTTAAACAACTTTCTGTCATCAGACATATTACATTTCTGAACATGAAAATATATTTATTACAATGAGATGTGTAAATCATTTGTCATAAAAAAGCACACTGAAGTAGTGTGCGTTCAATGTAATTTTTATTTGACCCTGCTTAAAGATGGTACTGAACGTTCTGTATATACCCCCTAATAGGAAATAATGAGAAGATATGTTCGTTTATCAAGAAAACGAACGAATCTAACATTTATAGTATATTCCAGAGGAAACCTGGATGTTGTTGATTTGGAAATTTATATTATTTGTGTGGTACTACAGAATTGAACGGAACACTACAGGATCGAATGTATATATTGCCAGTCCTGTTCTAATTCAAATGTTTGTGCCCAGAGATATAGGTAACTAGATAATGTAATCAAATTGTGACCATGCTAAAAAAATGTGAAATCAATCATTTCTAGTTGTTGAATAAAACCTCCTGTTGAAAACCTATTCTTCATTTTTGGATTGAAATTGTTTAACATTTTCATTCGCAATATTTTTTCTTTGCATATATACCTTTCCGCAACACAGTCATAGTCATCATTCCTATAAAATTTTCATATCTTCAACAGGAGACACATCTGATAACAGAAATTACATCGAAGAACACCCTGCGTGGGTCTTGATTCCCAATGATATTTGTGGAATACCGAGAGAACGACTGAAGCCTAGAATTATTGGAGGAAGGGAAGCTGATCTTGGTCAATTCCCATGGATGGTAAGATTGGGAAAATATTTCGTGAAACACGGAAGAATGCATCGCATTTTTACATGTGGTGGTGCTTTGATTACGAAATTGTATGTACTGACTGCTGCTCATTGTGGATCTGAACTCAATATGTGAGTAATAGACATACAAGTTTACTAGACATAATACGAGCCATTATAATTATCTATAAGAATACTATCCTTGAAAACTTATAATGATTATTTCAATTAGAGTTGACGTGACCGTGCAGGCCGTCCTCGATTGAAGACAAAATGTTAAAAGTACTTGATAATAATAACTGCGTAAACGAAAGCGAGACATAATTGGAACCACCTATTGCTATGAAATCCAAGTCAATTTGCCAAATTTTTATGTCAGTGTTGGTGGTTTGACCAATCAACCGACAACTGCGGTAGCAGAAATTTGGAAAGCTATCCCGGAATGCCATCGGGAAACGAATCCAAATGTTTCTAGAAATGATGTGAAATCGAAAAAGGTTAATGCAGTCAAGCTGCTGAGAAATAATTCCATGAAAATCAAAAGATAAATAGATAAGTATCACTCTGATCACTCCCATATTGTTTTCAATTTAAGAGCCATTGGTATTGCAACTCACCTGATTTTAAACGTTCAAAGGTGAAAACTCAAAGTTAAAAATATGGAGGTTATCACTTATGTGCTTATAGGCTGCTCAGATTGTTACGGGGAGGGTGTTAGTAAGTTTCAACAATGATTGGTAATAGTCGAAGGCAAACTGAAACTGACTACTACCAATATAACAAGGTTGACTTGACCGGCTCGATAAATGGGCGCCAGGTAGCAAATGAAAATTAAATAAAGATAATTACTACCAAAGAAATTCTCTATCTTGGCGGAGAAGGCAGAATAAACCAACAGNGAATCCAAATGTTTCTAGAAATGATGTGAAATCGAAAAAGGTTAATGCAGTCAAGCTGCTGAGAAATAATTCCATGAAAATCAAAAGATAAATAGATAAGTATCATTCTGATCACTCCCATATTGTTTTCAATTTAAGAGCCATTGGTATATAGACAGCTGTTTCATTGGGCATCGTCAGTACCGGGCAGGCGGTCCTTAATTGAAGACAAATTGAAGAAAAATCGAGTTTTCTAGTAAGTGAAAAGTTGTATAGTGGTTTTAGTTTTCAGATTTAGAATGGAGATCCTGAATTCCACTTTCAAATCCGCAGTTCTTTCATAAGAGATATTGAAGATGTGTAAGCTTCAGAAAATCAAGTCTACCATACAATCATGGAGGAAATAATTCCGCAAATAATTTTACTCATACAACATTATTATGTTTTGAATAATTTCAAAAAATCAAACACTTTTTCTGAATGTAATTCATTGTTCACAGTTTGGAGGCCATCGACAGATTTTCGCGACCAGCCGATAATGTCAGTAATGCTTCATATAATTGTGCTACGAAGTGTAGTGGGGCAACTTCCATCACTACCTCGCTTGACGAGATTTTTCCCAATCAATAGACAGCTGATGATTCCAATTGTTTGAAATATTACATAAACTATTATTTGACACGTTATCAGCAAAATAGTCATTGAAAATGTTTTCTGACTTGTGATCCACAATCTGTCAGCCAGCTGAATTTCTTCTATTTTTGTATTACGGCATTTATCATCTGACGAATTTTCGATCAGAAATAAATCACTGGAAAAGAATATTTTTGTATGTCGTGCGTGGAATGCAACCATTGCTCCACGCACCCACGGTTGCCCAACTGACGTCTACCATACTTTTCACTTTGGGACAAGCATTGTCCCAAAGTTGAAATTATCAACTTCGAACCAATGACAGAACAATCTGTCACTAGCTCCCAAGCTACTGAAACTTCTACTCTGATACCGTTCCTTCATTGAAACTTTCCACTTTTATCATCTTTATATTCGATATGTGAAACAGAAATACGCAGTCACCATTCTCTGATTACCAAGTTCATAAAACGAGTTACAGAACATACATGTAAAACAGAAAATAATGAAAATGTTTTTCAGCGTGCGAGTGGGAGAAAATCGTATTGGAAGCAAAAACTGTGACATGCAGGGATGTGCACCCAAAACTCAAAATATATTTATCAAGAAAATGTTCCTGAGCAATTACAGTACCGATGATTTTCGAAATGATATAATGCTGGTCCAATTGCAGGGGCCCGTTGAATTCAATGGTAAATGGAAATAAGTATGTAAGATAGTTCCTTATTCACTTCTACCTTTGGAATAGTAAGATTGGCAAAAATTGGTTAAGATTCGAGCATGTTCTTTTTTCAAGAGGTTCGATTACTATTAACGGTACTCACAATTTTTTTTCCAAAATGTAGATAAAATTCTAGGAAAGTTGATATAGCTCACCCAATTACTGGGAACATTTCAAAATGGTGCTGGAAAAAACCTTTTTATAAAAGTTCTTAGCATAAAAACTAAACGAGTTTTCACGAAATAATATTGATCCTATCTTTTTCTGAAGCGGAAATTGTGAAAATTTCCACCTAATCGTTACTGCAATTGAGAATAATATGTTTGAAATATAATTCAGACATTTACCCGGTTTATAGTGCTTAGTTTGAAAACAAATGAGCTTGATATTGAAATCGATACATATATATATCGAAGCATTGACGAACACATAGTATAGATATATTTTGTGTATCATCAATAAATAATAGTTGAATCATTTCGAAATGCTCTTTCCATATCAAGCTGATTTTTTTCAAAGTAAGCACTGTAAAGCAGCCAAATTTGTAGAACAAAGTACCTAAATGAAGAGGTTTGTGAAGTGGTAATGATTATTTTCGATTGGGGTGGTAATTATGGGGTGATTTTCACATGTCTTACCGCCGACAATGAATTGAGGCAATATTATTTTCGTCGTAACTTGCTTTATGTTGGTTTATGTCGCTTTATGTTGGTATTTCCACTGTAACTCGTAAGCACCCACTTTTCGAGAGCATTTTTTTTCGAAAACTATGCATTTTACAGAAAAATTTAGCCAACAAAAAATGTAGAGGGTATCGTTATCTACAATTAATGTCATGGTGTTATGTTGTTCAACAAAAAATTTGTGCAGCAGGTGGCTCTAAAGTGCCACAAAAAGGGTTTTTCCACTTTTTTGTCCTGAAATTTTCATTTTTCAGCTACGATCCAAATAGAAAAATTGTTCCTTTCAATTTTATAAACAACTTTTGTTTTTAATTTTTTTCACACAACTTACCGTTTCAGAGCTGCAGCTTAATAAAATGAAAATTTCACTATTACGCTTTCACTAAGTTTGATAGACACGGAGCAGATAACAGTTGTATTTTCATTTTTTCAATCAAGAAGTAATAATCTATATTGTTCATAACATATTACTACTGAAATATACTATCAATATTAGACCTTTATGGATACCTTTCGATTAAATTTTTATATAAATTGTTCAATTGAGCGGAATGATTTCTTGTAAAATAAAATGTAAAATAGTTGTAAAAGTATTTTTATTTTGATATAAAAAACAATTTAGTATTTAATTGGAAACGTTAAAAATTATAACGATTTTATTGATTTTTTGCGAAATTTGGATTAGGTCGATGAATTATTCAAATTGATGTCATACATTTTATTGCTGAATACACTTATATTTCTTTTATGACGTACATGTTTTCGTTTTATAACAATTGAGTAACACTGAAGTTTCACTCGATTACAATAAAAAACAATTTTTCAAGGGTTGCAAAAACCTATCAGCAGCAGTCAGTAGCAGGAAATGGGTTACGCTGACACCTATGCTAATTAGTTTTGCTGCAGCGCATTCGTGTTGGGTGTACGGACGATAGCATTTGCTGTGAATGTCTGGGACTGGGATGCTCTTTCAGTAATTCTTGAATTTCAGAATCACCTGTAATTATTGCTGCTCGTATTAACGACTGCCGACCTCGGACACCCACATGACGCACATCATCCACAACATACTTGTCACAAATGAAGCAAACACTAATGTTTTCACTCATTTTCACAGAGCAAAGTTTTGCTGTCTCTACTCTCCGAAACTCACATAGCAACTGAAAAATGTGCGTTTCTTGAAGAATATGGCAGATGACTGAATGGTTACCGTTAGCACCACTGCGCTGTTCACGCAGCGCTATATTACACTATATCTTTGAAACGGTAAGTTGTATGAGAAAAACGTTGAAATAAAAGGTATTTCTAAAATTAAAAAGAACATTTTTTTCATTTGGGTCGTAGCAGAAAAATGAAAATTTCAGAACAAAAAAGTGGAGAAACACTTTTTTTGGNATTCATTTTTATTTATTCAAGAATAATTACTATAAATTAGATTTCAATTATAATGTAATATATATTTTTCCCTCTACAAATTTATAACTACACGGGCAGATAAGTGTTATTAAATGAATTGATTTTCAATTGAAAATAAATAATTGATGAAAAAAATATTTAAATATGGTGTATTTGTTGATAAAAAATGAATATTAGTCATAATTATTTATTAAGTAATAATTTATGAACCTTAAATAACCTGATTTCAATCGGGACAAGCAGTTGATTTCAAATAATATTTAATCTGCGCTCGCGCTGCCCCCTATCTCAAAAACTATTCAACGTATGAAAAAAATGTTCGAAACAAAAGTTGTAGAAAATTCAATTCTCTACAATATTGATAATGAATACAATCAACATAAAACCCATTGGAAACTAGATATTGGCAAAAAACGTGCAAAAAGTCGGTTTTTTTGACTTTTGACCCCCAATTTTTGCGGCCGTCGAATCATATGTGAACTTTGAGAATACTTTGATGATGCCAAAATACAGAGTTCATACAAATTTACAGCTGGGTATCTCCGCTTTCCTTGGTAAACACCCTAAAATGACTGGACTATTCATCGTTCTCTAACGACTCACCAAGTTTCATTTATCGGCATTTTTGCAGTCATTATTTGACAGATTGACCGTGTTAGGAATCACATGTTAAAAGGTAAGACCTCGTTAGTCCTTAGCTCGCACAAGTTTCTCAACTTCTGAGAGTTGTCGTTCGTATGGGGGCGACAGCTGATTAACGGAAAAACAGATTTTAAACAGATTTGAACAGATTGACTGTACTACACGCACCGTTTGTAATGGGTCAGCCTCCATCAGGGTCCTCATATCCTCGCCCTGAATTACTGCCGGTTGACCACTTCGGGGCTAATCTGCGAGGCTAAAATCTCAGTAAAGAAATTTTGCAAACCAACGTTGAATAGTGCGTTCACTCACACAGGTTGATTTTTCGGGCTGTTTCGACAATGCGTTGGTTCAATTCGAATTCATAGAGAAAAATTGACCGAACGACATTTTGTAGTAATAAGCTGAAAAGAGTAACTTGCATGAAAATGAACAACATCAATGTATAGAGTACATAATTCTCGGACAAAACTTTTAAAACAACACTGCCTTCCGGGTGAGGTGTATTCAAAAACTTTCAGTGGTAGCCGACCTCTTTTAAAGTGAAAATTGGATGAAAAATTGAAATATTTTTTGGAAAAGCCAATTGTATATATAAGGATAGTTTCAAAAGTGATCGTATTCAATTCAATGCAATGAATTGAAAAAAAAATGACCAATCACGTACACTGAGAGGTGTATGCAATTGGGTTTAATATATAAACAAAATGGTTATTCCTTGAATGAAGTAGATACAATTTAACTTTGTTTGTGAGATCAATGATTCAAACTCATCAAAATGGTTTGTAATACAAAAATAAAATTAAGTTCATTCTCAGAGAAAATAGATTCCGCTGAGATGAAATGCGTTCATCATTTGGTGAACAATCTTGATCACATTTGGAAAAACATTTTTTGCAGTTTATCGATTCAAATATAAAATGTTTTTAGTTCTATTTTTACTGCAAATGTAGCTACAATCAGTTGTTATTATGATAAGAATCCGGTCCACATTCAAAGGTAAAATACAGCTACGAGCCTATGAATTCAATGTCGATTCCTTTCATTGGAAATTTTGTTAATTTTTTAAATTTCTCCCACCTATATATGGTATATGTATTTCAGATAATTAATGATTGATCGAAAATTAGAAAACAATTTATTTCAATATTTTTTTTAGATTTCGTAAAACCGGTTTGTTTGCCACGTGGAAATCTGTTGAGTATGAACCCGTTGGGAAAATATTTCAGAATAGCTGGATGGGGAAAAACAAATTCAAATGAAAATAAAATTTCTCAGAAGCTTATGTTTTTCTCTGGCCCTGTATTGAATGATGGAAATTGTAATACAATATTTAAACATCCGATGGTCGATTCCCAATACTGTGTTGGATTTNATATAAAAAAATATACAGTGTGTCCACGTATAGAGTGGACACACTGTATACGTGGACACACTAAGAGAAGCTAAGAGAAGAGACATCTTTATTGTTGATTGTATGACAAAAAGTCATTCTTATGAAAAATTTGCGTCTTTCAGTGTTAGTAAAGTAATAAAACGTGAAAATGTTTCATGAGAAAAGTAGATACCATTATTTTTTCACACAAAGTTTTGTTGAATGAAGAATTATGTTCATAATCTAAAATAAGGCATGAATTAAAATTTTCAGACGAAATTTTATTCAGATAAATGATATAGTTTTTGCGATTATTTCCAGCATTTCAGAAAAATCGAAAGTCAATTCAGCAAAAGCTTGCATTTAGTTCTTTTAAAATTGACCCTGAGTGATCTATCTTGATTTTTTGTGAAATTTTGAAAATAATCGCAAAAGAAATATTCACATAAATCACTATCACCACAAGGAGTTCAAAATCACTTCATTCATCATCCTTTGAAGAAAACTCGTCGGATTATCAGTACCTATCGCGATCGTTATTAATCAAGATATTAATTAATTAATGGTCAATTGCAATGTTCATTCCAGTGTCGAGACCCACTTTTTGTCTTCTTCTTTTATCGTATGCCTAATGCATTTTTTCCATGACTCGAGTGTGACATTTTCTATCGCAGTTGCTAGTAGGTCCTTTACTTCATATATTTTGAGAGTTAAGTTTTTCCCCGCTACTTCGATTTCTATTCGAGCCCATTTCAACTCGATCGGATTCAGCTCACAATGGTAAGGAATCAGCTGGTGTACAATTATGTTCCTCTCACGAACTACTTCGTCGACAACATATTTCTTGTTACCTTAAAATTAATAAGACTTCATCCTGGAATGGTTATTTTTTTAGACAGCCAGTTATTCATATCAGCTTTCCGCCACGCAGTTGTTGGTGACTGCTCCAATTGTCTGCTGTGATAGGAGACATTATCCATGACGACGCTTGAGTTTGATTCAAAGTTTGGTGAAATCTTCAAAAACCAACTTTCGAAGTTTTGGGAGTCGCTAGTTTCCGTGGACTCTAAGAGTAACAAGCCGTTTATGAGTTTATGAGTTATTATGAGCCTCCGTCCTTTGCCAGCTGGCGCTTTTAATCCTGTTGAGAGGCCGACAATATTGTTGTCGACAACATGTTTATTTGCTTTTATATGCGCAATAAAATACGCCGTGATATTTTGGACATCGATTCATCGGAACTTATATCGGCTGCGACTTTTTTTAAGGTAGGAATTTCATTTCGAAATTAAAACGAATAAAATTTCCTAAAAATAGCATATTTGGTGCAATCATCAAGCTGAATTTGTTTTCTTTCTAATTTGTTTTGTTTCTAGTTGCAATATACATTATCACATTTACTTTCATTTTCTTTAAATGTTTCAATACTTCTGTGAAAACTTCTCGTCGACACTTCAGTTTATTTTTATTTTCAGTTGTTATTTTATGAATATTTTTCAGGTGGGATAATTCTGAAATACATGTTGTACAAACCACCAGAGAAAAATAATGAAATTTTTTGAATCGAAAAGTATCACAAACTAACTCAAATAATATGTTCTCAGGTTTTTGTGATATAATCGATATGGATCGTTTTTACAACTATGAAATGATGAGATCTTCGTACAAATAAAGCAGATGTGAATGAAAATATGATGAAAATATTCCATAGCTTCAAGCTGATTTTACAAACTTTGTGAAATCCCAAGTTTTGATTTTAACACGAACAAGTGGTACCTAATACACCCCTAATACATAATACACCCCAGGGCTTACATTTTTTATTTCATCCTTCGGACAATTTGGAAATTTTTAAATCTATGTAGATGATATTGAATATTACTGGAGTTTTTTCCCAACACCAAATCGTTATTTTTACACCTCGATTTGGTGTTGGGAAAAAACTTCAGTAATATTCATTACTACACCAAAGGTTCCAAACAGTATATCACAAAAACATAGACATTGTTGTTCAATCTACTAAGTGTCAAGTCCAAGTAACTGTTTGGGTTTGAAATGTTTGTTTCTACTTCAATAGTGAATTTAATGTTTTCATGAATTATTATTCCTATGAAAAATATGTAATTGTCTCTGTACCTGTGAAACATACCAATACGTCATCCACATATCTATGCCAACACAAGAAATACTCAATCGTATGATGTTTAAAAATTGACTTCTAGAGGATGCCTATGAAAATTTCTGTGGTTCAACATATTCAAATCATCTTTTCAGAAGACAATCATATCTTTAACGAATTTTCCAAAATTTTACACATAGAAAATGAAGGTTTGAAGCTAAATCATTTGGTAGCGATGGTAATCAATCAACTCAAAAATTCAAAAATTTCACTGAGGGACCAACTGGATTCAAATGGAACCATTGTTGAACCTTTTTTTTCAGAAACTGATGAAGAATTATTATTGATGTAGAATTCATGTTATATGCTTTACGTAATCATAATTAGATGTACTTTGGTTATATAAAAGTTGGTAGATGCTTCAGGTAATTATGATAGAGTAAATACCTGGGAAGGTAGTCTCAATTGTGTTTGCTAGGTTGGTCGATCGGTAGCCGGGTGAGTGCTTTGTTCACTCAGTCAATCGGCCGATGTGTGAGTCGATGGTTCAAGCCCCAGGCTGAACGCTAGATTATCACTAGTTATCGCCCAATCCGTGTTAGGATACACACGTTAAAAGGTAAGACCTCGTTTGTCCTTAGCTCGCACATGTTTCGACTTCTGAGGGTTGTCATTCGTAGGGGTGCAACAGCTGGTTAACGTAAAAAAACATATTTTTAAAAACATAAACAGACATATAAATAATAGAGTAAAGAATGAACTTTTAGTACGTTATTCACAACGAAAAAAGCTACTGTGTTAGCGAAACATGTGATCTTTTTCTAAAATAAAGTTTGTGGAGATCAAATCGTAAATTGTAGTTTGTGGAATTCTAATCGATTTTGGCAGAATATATTTTGCATGACGGTGTAGAATCAGGGAAAATGTCAAGAAATCATTGTTGAAACACTATAACAATCGAGCAACAGCTTTAAATTTGAGTTATACAAGGGACGTTCAGAATATTTTTAAAATTGCTTCCTGTGGACCAGACGTTTCTGACCGCCTGGAAGGATGACTTCTGAGAGCCCAACTTTTCTTATAAAATCCTATAATTTCAGGAAAGGATTCATGTATTGGAGATTCAGGAGGTCCAATGACTAGAGCTGTCAAAACCAATGGAAAAAAGCAGACTTATATATTCGGAATCGTTTCTTATGGTCTAACCGATTGTGGTGAGGGTCCTGGAATATATACAAGAGTGATTTCATTTTTGCCGTGGATTTTAGACAATATAAAGGAATATTAGATGTAGTTTGAATAATTTTGGAATAAAATCATCCCAATGAGAATTTTTGTATTTTCAACGCTAAATGGCTATCACTGAGAAACAATTCAGCGAAAGACAAAATAGGTAAGGTGTCACTTGGAAGTCGAATACTCCTCAAATTTAACAGGTGACTATAATGTCATCAAGATAGAACAAACATGTTTTCCAACACCAACTCCATCAAACGTTCAAATGTTGCGAGTGCATTGGATAATCCGAACGGCATAAACTTGAACTTGTATAATCTATTACCCGTTGAAAAGGCAGTCTTCTCTTTATCCTCGGGGCGAACGGCCACCTGCCAATATCTGCTTTTCAGATCTAATGTTGAAGAGGGGAGAGCGTGACTATCCTTTCTGGCGACATCATTAAGCCTCCTGTGGTTTACGCAAAGTCTCGTCGATCCATCTTTCTTAGTCACTAACACAACAGGTGACGACCAAGAGCTGTTTGATTCCTCGATTGCTCATTCCTCCAACATGTCCTTAACAATGAATACAGCTTCGTCTTGCTTTGTGAAGGAAAGTCGTCTCGTGGCTTGGCATCACCAGTATTGATCCGATGTTGAACTGAGTCCATTCCACCAATGATTTTGCCCTTCACAAAGATATCGTTCTCTTCCTCTACGAATCGGATGGCCTTGAGTAGTTGTTTACAGCTGATTCTCGGCCTCCCCCCACCACGATGACGTATTAATTGCTTTTTTTATTGGTTGTTGTTTGGTGAAGTTTTTTTGTTGTGCAGTGAAGTCAAGGCGTTGTGACCTTGAAGTGTCTGGTGCATGGATCGTTCAGATTACCTAGGTAGAGTCATCTCACCACTCTCCTCAGCAATATACGGAATCAAAGTATTGATCAGATAAAAAAGTAATGAAATCGTTGGGCATAGTATTTACATATTTACTCAGGTTACGCAAAGTCCAACGATTTTATTATTTTTTAACTGATCAATACTTCGATACCGTAGATTGCTGAGGAGAGTGTTGTGATGACTGCTACCTAGGACCTTTCGAATTATTTTTTAGTTTTCAGTGCATTATCTACATCATTATTATCTCTTTTCTCAATAAAACCGTTGGTCAGGAAAATTTTTTCATCAACCTTTCGTTACCTGAAAAATGAATCTGGTTCAACAAAGAATATGTTCAAGTATGATAAACTGAACAAAATTACGTCAATGAGTTACTGCGTTAATAAATGTTATTATGCAGTAACTTTTTGGAGTGATTTTTTCAGTTTGATCTTCATTGCACTCGGACAGATTTTCTGTTATTTTAGATTCATTCATTTTTCAGATTATGGAAGTGAATTGTCAAGGAACATTGGCTACTCTGCTGAAAAGTCATTCAAATAATACATTGAAACATTTTGTTCCTCTTGTCAAAAAGAGCGAAAAAGGTTTTATGAGGTATCTAATGGAGTTACAATTCTTGCAATCACTCGATTTTGGTAAAGCACTACTGATATAAATAATACTTCATGTGAAATACTTGGCTATCAATGATTCGCTGAAGAAATCAATCCAATTTGAATTCTTTTCTTCAGAGTTTCTGGATAAATAAACGTTATACATTATACGTTATGGGATAATTCTGCAACCGTGTTAGGAATCACACATTAAAAGGTAAGACTTCGTTAGTCCTTAGCTCGCACAAGTTTCTCAACTTCTGAGAGTTGTTGTTCGNGTTTGCTAGGTTGGTCGATCGGTAGCCGGGTGAGTGCTTTGTTCACTCAGTCAATCGGCCGATGTGTGAGTCGATGGTTCAAGCCCCAGGCTGAACGCTAGATTATCACTAGTTATCGCCCAATCCGTGTTAGGATACACACGTTAAAAGGTAAGACCTCGTTTGTCCTTAGCTCGCACATGTTTCGACTTCTGAGGGTTGTCATTCGTAGGGGTGCAACAGCTGGTTAACGTAAAAAAACATATTTTTAAAAACATAAACAGACATATAAATAATAGAGTAAAGAATGAACTTTTAGTACGTTATTCACAACGAAAAAAGCTACTGTGTTAGCGAAACATGTGATCTTTTTCTAAAATAAAGTTTGTGGAGATCAAATCGTAAATTGTAGTTTGTGGAATTCTAATCGATTTTGGCAGAATATATTTTGCATGACGGTGTAGAATCAGGGAAAATGTCAAGAAATCATTGTTGAAACACTATAACAATCGAGCAACAGCTTTAAATTTGAGTTATACAAGGGACGTTCAGAATATTTTTAAAATTGCTTCCTGTGGACCAGACGTTTCTGACCGCCTGGAAGGATGACTTCTGAGAGCCCAACTTTTCTTATAAAATCCTATAATTTCAGGAAAGGATTCATGTATTGGAGATTCAGGAGGTCCAATGACTAGAGCTGTCAAAACCAATGGAAAAAAGCAGACTTATATATTCGGAATCGTTTCTTATGGTCTAACCGATTGTGGTGAGGGTCCTGGAATATATACAAGAGTGATTTCATTTTTGCCGTGGATTTTAGACAATATAAAGGAATATTAGATGTAGTTTGAATAATTTTGGAATAAAATCATCCCAATGAGAATTTTTGTATTTTCAACGCTAAAATGCTATCACTGAGAAACAATTCAGCAAGAGACAAAATAGGTAAGGTGTCACTTGGAAGTCGAATACTCCTCAAATTTAACAGGTGACTATAATGTCATCAAAATAGACCAAGCATGTTTTCCAACACCAACTCCATCAAGCGTTCAAATGTTGCGGGTGCATTGCGATTTTGCCCTTCACAAACATATCGTTCTCTTTCTCTACGAATCGGATGGCCTTGCATTGTTCTTCTTCAGACAGAAGGCTTCACGTCTTCTTGAAAGAATCGATGAGTTCCTTTGTGGATTGTTCCTTTGTTCCTTTGTAGATTGATTTCTTCCTCAATTCTGGCAATTCTTATATCGATTCGCAGGTGCCTATTACTTGCCTTATCTTGAGAGTCACCCTGTTATTATTGGGGTTGATTATTCTTACTGGAATGGTCTGATTGTTACCATTTACGGGAGATCTGGTCACGAACATTCCTGATTTAGAGTCGTTGAATGGCTTTACCAATGTTGTACCTAAGCCGCCAGGTCCAGCAATTTCAGCTTGAATGATTTTCTCAGTGTTGGGACAAATTTTGAAATTTTCTAGTATAAATACCTTGGCGTTATCATTAGGGTGAGAGGGCACGTTGAGCAAAATTTCCTCATTTCCGACTTTCAACAGTTTGTTTCTTATGTTCACCACGAATCCGTAAGGAGCCATGATGTCTAGTCCCATGTTGGCACCCCATACCATAGTTTCTATTTAGCAATTTCCAAGCATAAGTCTCACTTCAGCTTTTCCATAGACCGCCAATCTCATTACTGACCTCATTGCTTTAGTATCGACGGTGAAAAGGCATTGATGACTATCCAGAAATCCGTCGACAACTAGGCTATTACTGATGCGTCCTATCATGGAAATCAAATACCTGAGGGCTTGGGATGCAGCAGCCAATGTATACTAGCTGAATTCAGTTTTCCGAATTCCGAACTAGGGTGATTTCGAACGCCAGTCTCATCTTTCGTTGAATGTTGAACGAGATCGACACTCCCGCTACAAATGTTTGCCTCTGCCGCAGTTATAACATTAAGATTGCCCTCTTGCCTTGGATGCAGTTCCATTCATCAACTTTTTTTTGAAGAGTTCCTCTAGACCTACCATGAATCAATCTGATCCTTCGTCTTCCTTTTCGTTGATGGTCCTCACTGAAACTTTCCGTTGTTATGGCGAAGCATTTTTGGCACCTTCAAATTTTAGAGCATGAATGATGCAGTTCCGTCCATGAAACTATGGGTGCTATCCAGTGGGTGAAATTATAAGGTGCTCCTGGGTAGGAGAGTCTTACCAACCTTTCGACTTCAGTCCCAAACTCCTGCAGACTCTCAGATGGACCTTGACTTCTCAACTTCAGTTGAGCTTCCTAGACTTGTTGAGAGTGCTCACTACCATACCTGACTTCCAAAGCTGATATAACTGCTTCATAATCCTTCTACCTATTGACCGGAATATTTTGTAGATCTCAAAGGCCTTTCCTCGTAGTGCCAGTATGAGAGCTGTTGCTTTCTCCTCATTTTTCCATCCATTATTTTCCGCAGCGGTCTCAAATTCTCCATGAAGATTCGCCATTGAAAGTTGGAGTTTTAATAAAACTGCTGCTAGAAGGAGAGATGTCGTTTCCGATTTACATTTTTCCACAGCAGTTCTCCTTGTGTCCGGTAATTCTTTCCGAAGCTCCCTGAAAACCTCTTCAAACTGTTTGTCAACTCATTTCAACTTTTTGTCAATTCCTTCAAACTTCTCTTCAAATTCCTTTCAACTCCCTCAAGTTTCTCATCGACTACGTTTTCCAATCTCCTTTGTTTCCTGAAATACCTTTCCAAATAATTCTTGGATAAATTCCTGTACCTCCCTTCTACTCACTTGGGAATATTTTGCATCTCCAAAGAAATGAAAGTACATCTGATTTTTTTCCTGCTTTTCCTGGTTTTCCTGAATATTTAACTGTTTTTCTTGAATACCTAGTAGTAATTCTGTTTTTCCTGAATGTTTACTTGTTTTTCTTGAATACCCAGTAGTAATATACGATCTTCATTTCTTTGTAACTTTTTTTCCTCCCTTCGTCATTCAGCTTCTTCATTTCGGCGTTTTCGTTCTTTCATCGTTCCGTTTGCAAAGCCTCGAACATTTTCTAAAGCTCTTCCATCTCGTCGTAATCGATACTCCTTGTTGTCACCATAAAACAGAAAATTTTCAGTCATTTATTCCACTTGCGACACCAAATGTTATGTTTTTCCCAGTTGATTTACCAATAATTGACTACACTGAACAAGAATCAAACTTAACTTCAATACAACAAACACTTCAACTAATATTCGAACGTTTATCACTCTACCAGATCGCTCCACGTACCGCACTGTCACTTCCACTTTATCTCGATAGGCGAGTGGATCGCGTTTATATATGGTAATCGAAGGCGCTGGAAAATTTCTCGGGATTTCATTGGAGTCGGTAGCATAATTCTTGCCACATCTAGAATGGCAGCGACCACCGAACATTCGCGCGCTCTTAGCTACGTCACAATTGGTCTATGGCTACCAGTGGCGGGCGGCGTTAGTATTTTAGGGCATGATTTACAACAATATCATGAGCAGTACTTGATTTCTACATAGATCTAGAAGGCAAATAATAATATCATAGCCTCCCAGACAAAATTTGGAAAAGAAGTACTTTGCAGCAAAATAAGATGTTCATTATATGTAGATTGAGCTGCTGAGTCCAAAAATGAATGAATATTCTGGAAGTTCTACTTCAATTATCTTCGGAAATTACTCGTTTTAAGTGAAATATTCAGTAATCCGTGAAGCATTCAATTCCGTGCTGCAACTTTATACTCATACGGATGTCTCTAAAAAATATATATACCAATGTTAGGATATGGTGATTTGTGATGAAATGGCTCTATTCGTAACACCTCAATTCATACTTCATTAACTTCAGAGTTTTGATTCAATTATTTTCAGAGTTTTGGATTTTCCTAGGAATATTGTGTGTTTCCAAATTCAGAGAATAGTTGGATAGAAGCATGAGGTATGTCATGATATTTTTGTCGTAGAAAAAAATTCAATCCTAACATTTGGTAGGACCACATTTTTGTCATGTATTTTCTAATATGTTTCATCTATCAATAAAATACATACTTCATAATACAAAATGAAAACATTGTGTCATTCTTAGATTCTGTAAGGGGTTTTCAGGAATTTATTCTTTCTATTTTTGTCTATAGAAATTACGATGGAGGAGCATTTTTTCTACACTGAAAAGTCATTGATTCAATGCTAGAATATTCAAGAACTGAAAACTTCTTTAGTACGCTAAAAACGAGTTCAATAAAAAAGAAAAGGTTTTGAAAATGCTATAATATGTACAATAGTTTAGTAAATGTATTTTATGAGAAACTAGATATTTCGAAATGAAATCTCAAAACATCCATCTTTCCCAACCTCCAGCAGCAGGATCACGCTGAAATCAAACGATTATAAGGTGTATATTAGGTACCAACGAAATATTGTAAGTAAAAAATGAAACAATGACGTCAAAAAATTCGAGAGCAAATGCAAGATTATTTCATGTGATGTTACATCGAATATCTTGCAGTAATTGATATAATAAATGAATGCTAATGAACCTCTGTGCAGTGCAGCACACAAGCTGAAAAACTTTTTTATATTTCGAGAAAGTGACATTCATCTGATGTTTCACGGCGGTGTTATAAATAAGTTATGGAGGTCCCAAGTTTTGTCGAGTGTTATCTTGGGTTCATTTTTGCTCAACAACTGACACATACGTTCATGCCTTAACTTATCATTGAAAGTAGCCGTTAAAATAAATGGACGACAAAACCTAGTCGTTCACTAACAGTTCAATGTCATCATGTGGCTGAAAAGTGTAACAATCTTACTAATTTTACATTGGACAGAAGTTCATGGTAAGTATTTTTTATCCAATATCGGATATATATTCCTGCTATTGATTGATGAATTGCTGGTTAATGAACTATTTTTGGAATCCAAGTTGAACGGGAGAGATCATAGAACTTGGGAAGAGAAACCTGTTAATACATATATTTGCAGAAAAACGGTTTTTTTAAGTTGATATGAAAAAAATATGAGCAAAGGTTCATTCAATTTGTAATGATTCCTGAAAAAGATATGATAATCGATACAAAATTGAAATGCTCATGAACTGATTGAGATTAATGAAGAAAAGAGACTTGAAACTTTCTATGTTTTTCACCACCTTTATTTGTAACTATATTTACTGTAGTTTAGTCCTATAAGGACATAGAAAGTTTCATGTCTCTTTTCTTCGTTATGATATCCTGCCACGTAGTAACGGCTACATCCATCAATTTATCAATTAAGATCAGAAAAGCAAATAGTTTTTATTAGATATATACTAAAATAATACTTCTGTACCATAATTTATTCCGTTCACTATAATTTTCTATATAACCTGAAAAAATATAATCTTTCAGACAGAAATTAAAATTATGAAAACTGTATTGGTAAGAAATACATACGTACAAGAAAATAAATATTTTGAAATGGCACTTCGGAACATTCATCTCTCCCAACAACCCACACAGTAGGTTTTGGTAAATGCCTATCAGAAAACAACTACTTCCCCTGCTTATACCACGTTGGATATTGTATAGATTTGTATACCGAAAGCCCGCTCACATGGGACAATATCAGAACCACGAATCCAACCATCATCAATCGGCTAGAAGAGGAATCATCAAGACTATGATAGACCGTGCTTTCGGGCTTTGTAATACGAAGGAAGGTCTTGAGAAGGAACAATTTTGTCCAAAGGATANTCTACAAAATTATCTCAGTTATTATTAAAAAACTGATTATTTTTGAAAACTTTGCCACCCTGTATCTCAAAAGTTAAGGCGTTTAAGACATACATCCATAGGAAGTTTTTTTCTTAAAATGGGTCTAAGAATTACCTCCTTAAATATTAGCATGTGTTTAAGGAACACCCTGTATATTTTTAAGGTTAAGTTTTGCCCCGCCACTTCGATTTCTATTCGAGCCCATTTTAAATCGATCGAAATTAGTTCACAATGGTTAGGAATGCGCTGATGTACAATTATGTTCCTATCAGGAACCACTTCGTCGACAACATATTTCTCTATTCGAAGTTTGTGTTACCTTACAATTAATTAGACTTTGTCCTGGAATGGTTACTTTTTTTAGACAGCCAGTTCGAAAAGTATCACAATGTAACTTAAATAAGTTACCGACATTTTTGTAGTTTTAGAATTGATATGTTCCCAGGTTTTTGAGATATAATCGATATGCATCGTTTTTACAACTATAAAATGATGAGATCTTCGTCCAAATGAAGCAGATGTAAATTTTTAAATTGGGATTGTGAAATCCTAGGCTTTCATTTTAACACAAACTAGTGGTACCTAATAGTCTTATTTGCTGAAACCTGCTTTAAGAAATACTGAGGTCTGAATATCATAAGTTAGAAATTTGGTTGAAATATGTCATAATCCATCGTGTTAGAGTTATTCAAGAATATTTTTAGGACTATTATGAAAAAATGATTACAAAATGGTTAGAGATGATTTATATAAAGCAAGTTTCACCTGCAGGCATATAATATTTATTTCAGGTGGATAACGATATTTCACTTATGAAGCTCAAGTTTGTATGAAATATTGTTGAAACTGTTATTCAATACCAATGATGAGAATACTACGACCAAGCGTCAAAGCTGCTGACACTACCAGAAAATTCAAAATAAATTTTATTATTACTCATGATATCAAATGATAGAGCTTGACTAGGAGAATAAAAGTTCAGTTTGAGAAAAATGCAGAGTCAATATAGTTTCTGAACGATCCATGCACCAGACACTTCAAGGTCACAACGCCTTGACTTCACTGTACAACAAAAAAACTTCACCAAACAACAACCAATAAAAAAGCAATTAATACGTCATAGTGGGGGGGGGAGGCCGAGAATCAGCTGTAAACAACTACTGCCTTGCATAATTCTTCTTCAGACAGAAGTCTTCACGTCTCCTTGAAAGAATCGATGAGTTCCTTTGTGGATTGTTGAGCAACCTGTAGATTGATTTCTTCCTCAATTCTGGAAATTCTCATATCGGTTCGCAGGTGCTATTACTTGCCTTATCTTGAGTGTCACCTTGTTATTATTGGGGTTGATTGTTCTTACTGGAATGGTCTGATTGTTACCATTTACGGGAGATCTGGTCACGAAAATTCCTGATTGAGAGTAGTTGAATGGCTTTACCAATGCTGTACCCAAGCCGCCAGGTCCAGCAATTTCAGCTTGAATGAATTTCTCAGTGTTGGGACGAATTTTGAAATCTTCTAATATAACCACCTTGGTGTTATCATTAGGGTGAGAGGGCACGACTTTAAACAGTTTGTTTCTTATGTTCACCACAAATCCGTAAGGAGCCATGATGTCTTGTCCCAAAATGATGTTGGCCCCCCATACCTTAGTTTCTATTTCGCAATTTCCAAGCATAAGTATCACTTAAGCTTTTCCATAGACCGCCAATCTATCTCCAGTTGCTTGTTTCCAGAACGAGTACTATTGATTACTTCTTCAAACTGTCTCTGTCAGAAATGACAGCTCTCATTACTGACCTCATTGCTTTAGTATCGACGGTGAAAAGGTATTGATATCTATCCAGAAATCCATCGACAACTAGGCTATTACTGATGCGTCCTATCATGGAAATCAAATACCTGAGGGCTTGGGATGCAGCAGCCAATGTACCCCCCTAACACTAGCCCAATTCAGTTTTCCGAATCCCGACGCTATAGTTCGGGTGATTTCGAACGCCGGTCTCATCTTTCGTTGAATGTTGGATGAGATCGACACTCCAGCTATAAATGTTCTTCTCTGCCGCAGTTATAACAATAAGATTGCTCTCTTGCCTTGGATGCAGTTCCATTCATCAACAATTTTTTGAAGAGTTTCTCTAGACCTACCATGAATCAATCTGATCCTTCGTCTTCCTTTTCGTTGATGGCCCTCACTAAAACTTTTCGTTGGTATCGCGAAGCATTTTTGGCACCTTCATATTTTAGAGCATGAATGATGCAGTTCCGTCGATGAAACTATGTGCGCTATCCAGTGGGTGAAATTATAAGGTGCTCTTGGGTAGGCGAGTCTCACCAACCTTTCGACTTCATCCCCAAACTCCTGCAAACTCTCGGATGGAACTTGACTTCTCAACTTCAGTTGAGCTTCCAAGACTTGTTGAAGGTGCTCACTAGCATATCTGACTTCCAAAGCTGATATAACTGCTTCATAATCCTTCTACCTATTGACCGGAATATTTTTTTGCAGATTTTAAAGGCCTTTCCTCGTAGTGCCAGTATGAGAGCTGTTGCTTTCTCCTCATTTTTCCATCCATTATTTTCCGCAGCGGTCTCAAATTGTCCATGAAGATTCGCCATTAAAAGTTGTAGTTTTAATAAAACTGCTGCTAGAAGGGAGAGATGTCGTTTCCGATTTACATTTTTCCACAGCAATTCTCCTCGTATCCGGTAATTCTTTCCGAAGTTCCCTGAATACCTCTTCAAACTTATTGTCGACTCATTTCAACTTTTTGTCAACTCCTTCAAACTTCTCTTCAAATTTCCTTTCAACCCCCTCAAGTTTCTCATCGACTACGTTTTCCAATCCCTCCTTTGTTTCCTGAAAATAATTCTTGCGTAAATTCCTGTACCTCCCTTCTACTCACTTGGGAATATTTTGCTTCTCCCAATAAGTGAAGGGACATCTGATTTTTTTCCTGCTTTTCCTGTTTTTTCCTGAATATTTACCTATTTTTCTTGAATACCTGGTAGTAATTCTGTTTTTCCTGAATATATACTTTTTTTTCTTTAATACCTAGTAGTAATTTACGATCTTCATTTCTGTGTAACTTTTCTTCCTCCCTTCGTCATTCAGCATCTTCATTTCGGCGTTTTCTTTCTTCAATCGTTCCGCTTGCAAAGCCTCGAACATTTTCTTAAGCTCTTCCATCTCGTCGTAATCGATACTCCTTGTTTCCACCATAAAACAGAAAATTTTCAGTCATTTATTCCACTTGCGACACCAAATGTTACGTTTTCCCCCGTGGATTTACCAATAATTGACTACACTGAACAAGAATCAAACTTAACTCCATTACAACAAACACTTCAACTAATATTCGAATGTGTATCACTCTACTAGATCGCTCCGTGTACCGCACTGTCAGTTCCACTTTATGTCGATGGGCGAGTGGATCGCGCCATTCAAAGGCGCTGGAAAATTTCTCGGGATTTCATCGGAGTCGGTAGCATAATTCTTGCCACATCTAGAATGGCAGCGAACATCGAACATTCGCGCGCTTTTAGCTACGTCACAATTGGTCTATGGCTACCAGTGGCGGGCGGCGTTAGTATGGACGACAAAACCTAGTCGTTCACTAACAGTTCAATGTCATCATGTGGCTGAAAAGTGTAACAATCTTACTAATTTTACATTGGACAGAAGTTCTTGGTAAGTATATTTTATCCAATGTCGGATATATATTCCTGCTATTGATTGATGAATTGGTAGTTAATGAACCATTTTTGGAATCCAAGTTGAACGGGAAAGATCAAAGAACTTGAGAAGAAAAACCTGTTCATAGATATATTTGCAGAAAATCGGTTGATTTAGGTTGATATGAGAAGTAATATGAGCAAAGGTTCAATCAATTTGTAATGATTCCTGAAAAAGATAATATGATAATCCATACAGAATTAAAATGCTCATGAATTAATTGAGATTATTGAAGAAAAGAGCCTTGAAACTTCCTTTGTTTTACATCACTTTTTTTTGTAACTTACGTTACTGCAGTTTAGTCCTATGAAGACTTTTTCAAACTTTAAACTTGAAAATGTCCTTATAGGACGAAACTGCAGTCACGTTAGTTACAAATGAAAGTGGTAAAAAGGAAGATAGAAAGTTTCACGTCTCTTTTCTTCATTATGATTTCCTACCACGTAGTAACGGCTACATCCATCAATTTATCAATCAAGATCAGAAAAGCAAATAGTTTTTATTACAGATATACTAAAATAATACTTCAGTACCATTATTTATTCCGTCTTCCGCATTCCGTCCACTATAATTTTCTATATAACCTGAAAAAATTTAATCTTTCAGACAGAAATTAAAATTATGAAAACTGTATTGGGAAGAAATACATACGTACAAGAAAATAAATATTTTGAAATCGCACTTCTGAACATTCATCTCTCCCAACAACCCACACAGTAGGTTTCGGTAAATGCCTACCAGAAAACAACTACTTCCCCTGCTTATACCACGTTGGATATTGTATAGATTTGTATACCGAAAGCCCGCTCACACGGGACAATATCAGAACCACGAATCCAACCATCATCAATCGACTAGAAGAGGAATCATCAAGACTATGGTAGACCGTGCTTTCGGGCTTTGTAATACGAAGGAAGGTCTTGAGAAGGAACGATTTTGTCCAAAGGATACCAAGAAAGAGAAGACATCATAACTAGTGCTTGCCCTTCCCTACACCGGACAATGTTCGCAAAGGATAAGAAGAATTGGGTCCAAGTACAACATCAGAACCTGCTTCAGATCCGGAAACACTATCCGTAGCAGCCTCACGAAATCCAGACGTGGACTCCGATTCCAAGAATTGCATTTACCGGATACCATACGAGTGCAAGAAATTCTATATCGGTGAAACTAAGAGGCCATTGAAAGTTCGCATTATCGAGCACAAGAAACACACACAGAGAGGAGAAATCAGCAAATCGGAAAAATAGCAGAGCATCTTTGGACTCATCAACATAACATCAAGTGGTCCCAAGCTGAGATCATTCACAGGAAGGAACACTGGTTTAGAAAGAAATTCAAAGAAGCCGCATATATGTTGTCCAACAACGCATTCAGTCGAGCTAGGGTAGAGATACGTAACATATGGAAACCCATAATCAAGAGAAAAACGGCAACTCCCGCAAAACGGTCAGGATAGGTGAGAGTACTCAAATGACCTATAAATAGTCAGCTCTCGGAGAAATATTGGCTGTATTGGCTGTAGACCTGCAGAAATCAGTTATGTGGTATTGGCTGCAGACTTTCAACTTCATAATTACATGTTTATGCAACTCTGGACTAGTGACAGGAAATGGAAAAAAAATGATCGCTTTCCACAAAACCTTGCTTGTTTGGGAAAAGCTGGAGATAAAAAATCAAAACCAATAATAATAATATGTTTATTAAGAAACGGGTAGCTACTGTACAATAAAAAAAAATAAACATAGAAACCTCATATTAACTAAGCTGATTGTATGAGTTGACTTCTTTTTTTTAAGTTATTGAGTCGAATACAAAACAAAACAGAAAAGGTGAGAAAAGATTAAAAAATATGACACACATATATACAAATATACCAGATAATCAACAATTCAGTAGTAGTACTTCAAAATCTGTGTTCAATAAAAAGGTTTTGAAATTATTTTTGAGGACACGGTAAGAATTTATGAAGTGAATGTAAATTTTGTCTGGTAGATAATTGGAAATTTTGAGTTATGTATGTGTAGGCCATCTCTGCCACAGTGATTTTTTGGTTTTGCTTATTCTGACATATTCGTCAAATTTTTTTCTTGTGTCATTGTTATGATCAATTTTTGGTAGTGTTCCTCTAATTTTGTAGAGATATGCTAATACTTAATATATTCGCATCACGGAAATAATTCTAGAGTAGGGTAAGTAAAATGTTCGAAGAACATTATTTTTAATATTTCTTATGAAGTACCTATGTCTAGTTTTGTCAAATGTGATGGTAAAATACCACCCTAACTGAGAATAGCAAATTGAATTCGTGATTCATCTAAAGCATAATACACTTTTCTCAACTATTCTGGGTCTAGACAACTTTTCATTTGCTTGAATTTGAATTGAATATACCTCAAGGTTCTGGTTATACTGGTGACATGTTCATTCCATCTCAAATTACACCTAGGTATCTGATATGAGTTACAGTACCAATATCGATTATAACACCCTGATTTTTTCAGATGAATTTATCGTTAATAGGCTATTTATGTAAACAGACAACAGCAACGGTCCCAACACTGATCCCCGAGGTACTCCATATTGAGTCACTTCTTCCCCGCTAATATATTCAACAATTTCAACTGCCTGCACGCGATGAGATGAACAGCTTCCCATCAGATATAGTGACCTTTCACAAACTCACACATTTTACAAGACTTCCAACAACTTTCAACTACGTTTGAATATATAATTTTAGTTAGTACTGATATTGCGTCATTGGTTGGGTTAGGTCAAAAGTGAGTGGGCCTATTCGTCCCTTCACCGTAACCAGCAAGAGTTTTCTGTGTCTCACACCTATTGAAACTCAACCAACCAACCTACCAAACTCTGAAAACTTGATTCGGTCCTCAGCGGGCCAGGTACATAGTATATGCTCTGCTGTTTCATCAATTTATAAACAGAGACGACACAAACTGTCTTCCGACAGTTAGACATCGTAGTTCATCCCTACTGTACTCCAACAACTATTGGGTTTCAAGCTTCGAAGGGTGAATGAATGCCTTGGAGTGAGCCAACCCTGGAAGATTTTGTCATCCAGGTGTTCAATGTTTGTTTGACAAAACTTAAAGCAATGCCAATGACAGCTTCTGGTCCGATGAAGCTACTTGCAGCACCCTTCTTTGCCTTCATCATTGCCTTTCAGACCAGTGTGGGCAGGAATCCAGACGAGAGACAATTTGTTGAGTCTTCCTATTGAGGAGAGTCGTTTTAGGCAATTTTCTACCAACTTAGACGTTTGTGTGTGAGGTTGGATTCTACCAATATATTCGCACATAATTCAATAGCATAGATTTTCGGTTGGAATACATTCGCATAGATCCCTAGGCAAGTTGATATCTCTGTCCTGGGTCTGCAACTGAAGACACCTGCACCAGAACACGAAGGTCTTTTTAATCCACCTGTGAACCCATAACTGTCTGTTATTGAAATTTCCTTCTCTCGGAGTATTATGTAAGGCAGTTCGCAGTTGACAGTGGGAAGCATAATGCCAGAGATCACTCCCAGAATGCTGTGACTTTCAGTGTCAGCCAGCAGTCTAGAGTACTCCGCATCAGATTGCTTGTATGCAGTCCATCTAGCCTTTCTCTCCAGAAAAATGTCGAGAGGAAATAGTTCTAGAAGGATCTCCATGCCGCTGACAGTGTGGTACTGATGGCACCACCAGACAAGCCTGTTACCAGACGATTGCCCCATAACAGGATTCAACTAGAATCCAAAGAATTCGGAACAATCCTCTTGACCTAACAAATATCTAATGGACTTCAAAGACCAGGAAATCGGTTGGTGGAGAAGATGCATTCTTACGAAACTGCACTGCATGAACAATTGTTCGAGTTTGGTGAATAAGTAGGAAACATTCTCGTACTCCTTCATCGTTGAAACCTCGTTCTTGAAATTCTTCGCCAATAACAACACTTCCAAAATGCTATTCATGTAGCAAGCATTTCCTAAATCATCTAATTTTATTCGCAAGATTTTCAGCGCAACTGTCTACTGTTGATAATGGAAATTTTTTATGAAATTGTCCATTATGCCGAGACAGTAAAATAATCAATAATTTACAAAAAAGATGATTCAGATTAAACAGAAATGTGGAAATAGATAATTTAACTACCTATGTGAAGAATTTTTGACACTTCTTGGATGATTTTTTCTGGATGGTTTCTTTGGCAGGGTAACTTCAGGAGAGCTTATTTCTTTCATTTCATTAGCCCGATTCAGATGTAACGAAAATAAAAGGGGATCCGATTTCAGATTCTGCAGAGTATATTTTTTATCATCCACTATCAAAAGATTCTGCCTAAATAATGCTGTCTGTCCGTTTTTTTTTTTGACCAATTTAAAAGGGAGCTGTATGTGGTACTTGTTCTTCCGCACTTTTTTGTGTAATTCAAGTAATTGTTTCTAGAAAAGTACCTTTCATGTATGATTTACGAATTTTTGTAAAAAAATTATTTTGAATTAGATTACTTCCTTCCTTCAAAAGTGTCATTCATTATATGAAGATGGAGAAGTGAAAATGCAAGAAGCTTCTTCTCAAAAACTGATCTCCACTCAAACATATACCCATTTCAATATATAAAACAGTATACGTTGGCATTTTTCAGGTAATAAATCCAGTATAATTGACAATCACCCATCTTGGAAATGTTTGCCGAAGGATACATGTGGAATGACAAGATTCGATGTTGCGAAAGGTAGAATTATCGGTGGAGAAAAGGCGGCTCTAGGTCAATTTCCATGGATGGTTAGAATAGGTTTTGCTAGGTTTACTCTAATGGAACCCGAATTTTTTTGTGCCGGTAGTTTGATATCGACAACACATGTACTAACGGCTGGCCACTGTGGTACGAAGAACAACATGTGAGTAATGGAAACTTGTTTTAAATTTTCAATGCTTCAGTAAAATCAATTTGAAATAGATTTTGTCGTTGACCAGCTGTCATCTTACGGAATATAGCTGGACAAATTAGAAAAACTTAAAATCCTTCTATAATTGAACAATCATGTAATTATTAGCTGATAATAACAATAACAATAAATATTTCTCAGGGTGACTTTCTCAGTCTCCTTGTTTTCCACATCTCAAACTTCTCAGATGAAATTGACTAGTATCAACTCTTACGGGCGGCGAGAGAGTATACGCATGCTATTGGTATGATTCTGGGGATGATCAATTGTGTAAAAACTATTTTAAAAAAGTGGTTGGCACTTCTCATTTCCCATAACAGATTTAATATTTTTGGGAACATAAAGCAATTCATGGTGGTGATGATTCAATTGTAGAATCAGAGCATACCAGGGGATAATAATATATTCTGAATTCGCATGTACAGGGTGAGTCAACAAGATTCCCTCGTTCCATTGCTATCAGGAAAAACAATTTCACGAATTGCTCAATTTTTTTCGCAGTCATATCAATAAATACTATCTTTAAAACTTATTTTCTCGCATACTGGTTGATTCAGCCAAGCGTGGCCAACCATAGTTATATTTTTTGAATGAAACACCCAGTATTTGAATACGTCATTGGATTACATATTTTTTTAACTCTCTTCAAGGAATTTTTGTTCTCGAATTTCCATTGCGGAAATGCCAAGTTTTTCCAGAAAAACATATTTTGCAGACAATATTTTTTTAATTCACCACCACCCGCATGTCTACAACAATCAAGTGGATTTTTTCAGGAATAGTTAGTCAACATCACTATGATAGTTTGGGGAAATCTCAACTTTCGGAAACAATATACAGGGTGCTCGGTAAAACCGGTCAAGTTTCATTCATTTTCAAACAGACATAATTCAACTGTTTCAAATGTAACACCCTGTGATTTTTCATTTGTATGAAATATTTCAACATTTCACTACATTTTTATCATAAGTTTACTATACGAAAAACATATATTTTACAAATTTTACCCAGTTTTATTAATTGTTGTAACAACAAAAAATTCATTTATTTACGTTCACTTACTCAAAAATTTTTCAATATGAACAATAACGCTTCAATTTTTTTTGAATAGAAGAGTCCAGAAGATATTCAAAATGGTACCATTTTCTGCAACACATAATGTCAGTCTTTTTTTAAACGAATCCTCCACACGTTCCAGCATATCCCCTGGCATTTTCCTGAAAGCTCTAGTGATTCTTTGTATCATGTCTTCTGTAGATATTGGAAGAGTTTGGTAGACAATCCATTTGATAAACCTCTATAAAAAATCCATTTTGGTCAGATCAGGTGATCTGGGTGGCCACGCCATAGGCCCACCCGTACCTGTCCATGTTTCATTGAAATGATCGTTGAGGTAGTCCCGTACCTCAGTTTCAAAATGTGGTGGTACACCGTCTTGTTGTAGCCACATTCTAAGTCTTGTTCCATATGGAACCCTGTCCAATAAACTCGAAAACTTATGCCGAAGAAATCTAACATATTTTCTTTCAGTGAGAAGCCCATCCAAAAAATACGGACCGATAACTCTCTTTCCCAGAATTCCATCCCAAACATTCAGTGACCAACGCTGTTGATGGTTCAGGCAACGAACAAAATGGGGTTTTTTCCGTTGCATAATAATGCATGTTATGCCGATTCGCAGTTCCATTTGTATGAAAAGCCGCATCATCAGAAAATAACACGGAATCGAAAAATCAAAATCTCTTCCTCTTAACTCTTGCATCAATTGTATGTGGTAGGAATGAAATTTGTTTGCTCGTATCATTCCAGACACGCAGATTTGAGAAAATTTTATTCCTTGATCAGGGTTCGGGTACTCACATGGTGATTTTCAACAAGGTGAAGAGCAACTTGAAATATATTCCCTTAATTTGTTACAGGACAAACACGTTCGAACTTCTCGTGATTGACATTATCAGTCTTTATAGAGTCTGAAAGGCCCTTCCATCTGGTATCTGGTTGTCTTCTTTCAAAGATTTATTTTTTGTAAATCCTAGATACAAGGAGGCAGTTTCCGTCACTTTTCCCCAAAGCATAAACCATTTGCACCATATCTTCCAACACATAATGGAAATGATTCAATATACACACGAAATAAATTTCAACACGTGGCGTTATTGACAAATTCCGAGATTCATTTTTTGATATGTCATGGGTGAGTGGGTTTTTAAAGAAAAAAGCAGTATAAATATTCTTTAGGTTTTTTATGCATTTCTTATGAAACCGCTGATAACTATCACTGGATGATATGAAAAATGCGAATGTACTAGCGATTAGTTTGAATATTCGAAAAACAAATTGGAGTAAGTGAACGTAAAAAATGACATTTTTTGTGTTTACAACAGTTAGTAAAACTTGGTATAATTTGTAAAATATCAGTTTTTCGTATAGCATACCTCTGATTAAACATGTAGTGAAATGTTAATACATTTCATAAAAATGAAAAATTTGAATTATGTCTGTTGAAAATGAATGAAACTTGACCGGTTTTACTGAGCAACCTATATATTATTTACAGAAGTTGAGATTCCAGAAATTATCATATTGATTTTAACTAACTATTACTGGAAAAAATCCACTCAATTGCTGTGGTGGTGAATTGAAAAAATATTGTCTGCAAAATAGGTTTTCCTGAAATAACTTGGCAATGCCGCAATAAAAATTCGAAAACAAAAATTTCTTAGAACGCTAAAATATAGAAAAGTATAACTTTGGTTCAAAAGTTAATATTCATCGATAAGACTGCAATAAAAATTGAGCAGTTCGAAAAATTGTTTCCCCTGATATCAGTGGACCGAGGGAATCTTGTTGACTCACCCTGTACAAGACAATCCCACTATAAATTCTAAAGGGTTTTGGACGCATACTCATGGCATACTCTAAACCTGTTGTCAGGAACCTTTATACTCATCATGTGACTATGGTAAACCACAATATTGGCAGACAATGTTGCTAGTTTTTGACTTCAGTGCACTTAATCTGAGAAGAGCAAAGGTCAGTTCTTTCGATGAGCCAAGGTTTCAAACTTGTTGAAGAAAAACTTCATGAATCATCCCCACGTAACTTCCGAGGCTTTGTTGTGGGCTCTATACTTAATGAGTTCCAACTCATTACTTCAAATAACTGTAACTAATTTCAACCAAATCGATGTGAGGATATTTATGATATTTTATAAATACCTTCTTTTTTACTAAAACGTCTTGTATCTCAGAAACGAAGCAAGTCTGGACATATATTCACGAGAACTTGTTTTCAAAAAGATCTTTACTTGTATGTTTCATTAACTTCACAGTGGAACCGACGAACTACATCTCTGTGATTGGTGTGATCCACAGATTTCTGGCCACACATGCTGACGTAGAGGAAAATAAAAATCTGTGGTTGGGATACGAAATTATTACCACCCGTACTGATATCTGTGGCTGGAAATACCTATTCACTATAGGTTGAACGTGGAATTAGTAAGACTATTTGGTGAACAACTTTTTTATAGAATCTTGAGTAGATTGACGTGTTGGTAAACGTTTTCTTATCAACAATACAGATTTAGAGAAGAATAATATTGGAAATATCAGACTTACTTTCCAATACCCCATGTAGAAATGATACCCGATGATGTGCGTTCATCAAAATGATACAACTTCCATAGTTTCTTGAGTAGATTAACATGGTCTTGTCACCCCAACAGACTTCGAAAAACAAATTGTTAAAACAATCAGATTCATTTTTTGAGATTCGTTGTAGAATTGGAACCAGATGATGTGCGTTCATGAAAATAACACAACTGTTATAGAATCTTGGGTAAATCAACATAATGAAAACCGTTTTCTTGTCATCCATACAGATTTCGAGAATTAAATTGTTGAAACGATCAGACTTACTTTTTAAACCCCTTGTAGAATTGAAAACAGATGATGTGAGTGCATAAAAATCGAGCAAGCCTTATGAAATTTCGAGTAGATTGACGTAGTGATAACAGTTTTCCTTGTCACCCAAACAGATTTCCAGAAAAAAATGTTTAAAACAATCAGAGTCACTTTTCAAAACACCTCGTAGAATTGGAACCAGATGATGTGCGTGCATAAAAATCGAACAAGTCTTATAGAATTTTGAGTAGATTGACGTAGTGATAACAATTTTCTTATCACCCAAACAGATTTGGAAAAAAAAATTGTTGAACAATCAGACTCATTTTATGAGATTCCTTGTAGAATTGGAACCAGAAGATGTGCGTTCATCAAAATCACACAACTTCTATATAATCTTAGATAGATCAACATAGTAGAAACTGTTTTCTTGTCACCTTTACAAATTTTGAGAAAAAAATTGTTGAAACGAACAGACTAACTTTTTAAAACCTCTTGTAGAATTGGAAACATATGATGTGCGTGCAATAAAATCAAAAAAGGCTTATGGAATCTTGAGTAGATTGATGTAGTGATAACAGTTTTCTTGTCAGTAATTTCGAAAAAAAAAATTGTTGAAATTTCAAATTCTACAAGGGGTTTTATAAAGTGGGTCTGATTGTTTCAACAAGTCAAGAAAACTGTTATCACCAAGTTAATCTACTCAAGAAACTATGGAAGTGGTGTGATTTTGATGAACGCACATCATCGGGTATCATTTCTACATGGGGTATTGGAAAGTAAGTCTGATATTTCCAATATTATTCTTCTCTAAATCTGTATTGTTGATGAGAAAACGGTTATCAACGCGTGAATCTACTCAAGATTTTTTGAAAAAGTTATACACCAAATAGTCTTACTAATTCCACGTTCAACCTATAGTGAATAGTTATTTCTAGCGACAGATATTAGTACGGGTGCTAATAATTTCGTATCCCAGTCACAGATTTTTATTTTCCTCTACGTCAGCATGTGTGGCCATAAAGCTGTGGATAACTTCACGCCAGTATCACTGTGACTATTTCTTCGAAAATATAAATATATTCTTTCGAGTTACTATCTATGGTTTTCTATAAATCCATTACTCCATACAATTCACCATTGTGAATAATCCAACTGAAGGAAACTTTTAACTGATTGTACAGTGTCACCCCCAAAGTATGCACCATATAGGAAACTTATTTATTAAGGGTTTTTCGACAAAAAATTATAACTGATATTTTGCATCCCCTAAAACTAAATATGCACCAACAAAATACAGTACAACACACGTAATATACGAGAAGCCTTCAAATATTTGTACTCTCATTTTGGAAAATCTCGAGAAATGTTATTTAGAAAAGTTGTTCAGAATTGAAAAATACATCTAGATTTGAATTCATTGCCATCTGAGTGAAGTTTTATTTTTTTACCATTATTTTAAATGGGGAGTTGATATTCAATAATATCAAATCACAAAACATCGAAATAAAATAGACATTTCGGAACAAACTCATTGATTTTCTGGAGATTTAACTTAAAACACTCATTTTGGACAAGAAAATCTCCTTTACTTTACTCTTGTCACAAAATCAAATATTTGAAGGCTTCTCGTATATTACGTTTGTTGTTCTGTATTTTGTTGGTGCATGTTCAGTTTTAGAGGATGCACGAACTTTCATCAGGGATAACTTCTTGTTGAAAAACCCTTAATAAATAAATTTCCCATATGGTGCATACTTTGGAAATGACACTGTATATTATCTGTGTTTTCTTGTATTCACTAGTTGTTGTTCTTCTTCTTCTGGGGCCGAATCTTTCTTGTTGTTGGAACTAAAATGAAATTTTTTCTGTACTCAGCTGAAAATTTTCAGCAGGTAATTACCTGAATTATTACTATCATCATCGATTGTTCAATCGGGAATGACATGTTTTCATAGAAGCAATTTGATACTTCATTGAAAAAGAATGAATAAACTGTCTAGTATTTTCGTCGAATGTTCTCGAAGATATTACAAGAACGAAATATTCCGACTTTTTTAATGCGTAACGAAAACTTATTATTTCAGGTAATGAAAATGATGTTATTAATTACGTTCACGTTTTCATTTTTCCAGGGTCAGAGTTGGAGAAAACAATGTGGAAACTAACCCTGACTGTGAAGGAAACGTATGTGCCCCACGACCACAGGATATACGAATCAAACTTTACTTGATAGATATTTACGACAGTGAAACATCCCAAGATGACATCAATATGATATTATTGGCAAAACATGTCAAACTCAACGGTAAAGATTGCTTTCCGTTGCAACAATATTACTATTATTATTACAGTATCAGACAATTTGGAAAAACTTATATATCGAGTGAATAATCATCACTTTTTTTGAGTTAATACAAATCAAATTTTTTTTTTCAGAAAGTCTACTCAAGTTTATCTCATATAGTCCGGTCAATTTAGATCTGAAAACAGTAATGAAATGAAAACAGTAATGAAAAAATTGCGACAGGGCTAAATTTTGGTGAAGACCTTTATTTTACCATAAAAAATTGAAATTTGGAAGTTCCAATCTGTTCCATGAGCGCTTCAAAAGTTATTCGTGGTCAAAGGTCAAAATTTAGATTTTTTGAGTTTTTCTCGAAAACCGTTTTATCAAAAACATACTCTTGAACAAGGTTGTGGATCTTAAAATTCTCTGCAAAAATGGCCTCTATAATTTTTTCTGTAAGTACCGTTCCTGAGATATCGCAATTATAAAAGTCACGTTCTATGTTATATGCACACGTTTCCACACCACCTGTGAGGAAGTGTACTTGGTACGTTTTTTTAACGCGGTTCCCCCCGTAGGCCTATTCCACGAATCGTTATAACATAATTTTTAGTCACAATACTTATTTAACTGCATGACGATTATTCGGGTAATAATTCTACTTCCATATTTTAACTTCAATCGTACTTTTAGAATTCGGTTATCTGAAGCTACATTTTAACAAACATTCTTTAATTCATCTAACGTAAACTGGCAATCGTTACTATTTTCCGAAAATTCATAAATTTCCTCCATCGCAGAGTTTACAGCCTCACTTTGTGGGCGCCCAATTTTACCGCCAGTATTAGGTCTTAGAAAAGACATATAACAACTATCATGGTATTTAGCATCGAAGCTACTAAATCGTATTTAAAATTAATACGATGAACGACACCTTTTGATAAGACACCAGAACGATCTTTATCTAATTTCAAAATAGATTCTTTGAATTTGAGTGTAGTAACTTTGTAAATTTTTTTTCGAAGACTCTGCGTTTTTTTTCTCAGCCTGTTCATCTGCTTCATCGCCACAAAATAAACAGTTTCCTTTAAAACTAAAGCTAGATTCACTTACTCGTGCTCTAGCACGAGGTGAACTTACTTTTGAAGTTCATCTTCACGTTGTCTTTTTGCTGCAGCAATTGAAGTTTTCCGGGTGCATGATTTTCGGCAATCCACGTAGATTGTAACGGACTTTACACCTCTTAAATATTCAGTAAACTCATCACTTCTCGCATCACTTGCATCGATTAAAGTTTGCATTACACGATTAACCACAACAGTTTCACCTTCGTCAAAAGCGTAGAGCATATAAACAAAATTGCGATACTTTTTCCAATAATAATCACTAAAAACTCTTATAGTAGACGCTTGTAATAAATACGTATATTCATTCGAATAGAACGTTCAACACTTAAAGAAGCAGGCACATGAACGACGCCACATGGACAATAGAATAGGTACCCAGATGTTATATTCAAGGCCATACGGGTAGAGGGGATTTTCGAAGGGACTGACGGGCCTTTAAATGTATATTTTCTGAATATGATATATAGTATATACATAACAGAGTCCTAAACAGGTATTGTTACTTGCTTAAGTACCTGAATGTGTATATACGTGGTTATATTCGTGCATATTACATAGAACGTGACTGTTACAATCGCGATATATCAGGAACGGTGATACTTACAGAAAAATTATGAGACCATTTTTGTAGAAAATTTTGACATGTACAACTTTGGTCTGGAGTATTTTCTTGAAAAAACTTACGGTTTTCGAGAAAAACCCAAAAAACCTGAAATTGTGACTTTTGACCCAAAATAACTTTTGAAACGCTCATGGGACAGATTGAGACTTTCAAATTTTCATTTTTCATGGTAAAATGAAGGTCTGCACTAGAATTTAGCTCTGTTGCGATTTTCGTTATTTCATTACTGTTTTCAGGTCTAAATTGACCGGACTATACGAGATAAACTTCAGTAGACTTTCGGTCTAGGATGTTACCTTTCGAAGTATACCTAATGACATCTAGTCAGGAAAGTATGTTTCAACTTTCGAAAAATCGGTCAGTAGCACAGAACTTAATAGACATTTTCTACGATTCTCAGCGACAAGTTTTCTTGTGTCATGATGTTTCCATTCATAATAATTTTTTGATCAATTGACAAATTTTGTCCGTCTTTTTTTTATTCTGAACAAGTGATAAATGAATGTAAGTATATATTCACGTAGACAAAAGTCGGCAACATTTTGTGAACAAACTTCGGTGTTTCATTTGAACTGAATCGTGATTAGTGAAAACTCCAAGTGTGAAAATTCACGAAGACTCTGTTCAGCATTTTACATCTGTAGGAACGTAGGTTGCAGACCTGCAAAAATATTTCTGCTGGTTTCTAAACCTTCTTTGAAGATGTGTGAATAAAAATGAGCACAAAATAAGAAATTGAACTAAAAAATATTTCGAACCAAGTTACTACATGACGTTTCGAGAGATCACTATTCATAGGTCATTCGAGCGCTTTCTCCTATCCCCTCTTTTCTCTTTTCGTTTCACCGGTTTTGCGGGAATTGACCGTTATCCGCTTGACTACAGGTTTTCATATGTTGCGTATCTCTACACTTGCTTGCCTGAATGCGTCATTGGAAAACATATAATCAGCTTCTTTGAATTTTCTCTCGAACCAGTGTTTCTCCTTATGAATGATCTCCGCATAAGATCACTTGATGTTACGTTGATGAGTCCAAACATGCTCTGATATTCCTGATTTGCTGGTTTCTCCTCGTTGTGTGTTTTTCTAGTGCTCGGCAATGTGGATTTTCAATGATCTCTTAGTTTCGCAGTCCGCGTTTGGTGGTCTGTTTTTCGTAAGGCTTGCTACGGATGATGTTTCCGGATCTGAAGCAGGTTTTGATGTTGTACTTGGACCCAATTCTTCTTACCCTTTTCGAAAATTATCTAACGTAGGAAAAAACAAGCACTGACTGTGATTGTGACACGGCTTCTCTTAACTGCGAAACTCTTGTTGTCTTCTAGCCACAGTCAGTTCCACCATCACTTTGTAGTAACTATTCCGTTGAATATCTTTTTTGTTGATGCCTAGTTCCTTCTCGATAACCTCCTTTGTATTACAGAGCCCGAAAGCACATTCCTCTAGAGTCTTGGAGTCTTGATGATTCTCCTTTTGATAGATTAATGATGGTTGGATTTGTGATTCAGATACTGTACCGAGTGAGTGGGTTTTCGGTATACAGATATTTTCCAGTTAGTGTCGATCCTCTTCACCAATACGTCCAAGAATGGCAATTCGTTGTTGACTTCCTTTTCCATTGTGAAGGTGATGAAAGGTCTTACGCTGTTGATGTGCTTTAGAAAGGTCTCTAGTTATGTATTTCCATGGTTCCATACTATAAAAGTGACGTCAACATATATCAACCAGTTTTTGGGCTTCTTGTGTGCTTCTCCAATAGCCAGAGTTTCAAAACACTTCATATATATGTTGGCTATAACTGGTGAAAGTGGCAATTCCATTGGCAGTCCCTCATCTTGCGTAAAGAATTCGTCTCTCAGTTGGAAAAAAGCAGTTCCGTACATAGCCCCCTGGGGATTCTATGACTACTACTATAGGTGGGTTTGTTCTGTCTTCCAGGTCCTTGTCTCGATTCATAGTAGATTCACATCAGACAATGAAAGCCCGAACTAATAAAAATTCATCATGAAATATTTTCAACCATATTCAAAAAACCGTGTGTTTTCATATCTCACAATATGCAATGAACTATTTTTTTCATTCAAATGATTGAAAAACAACAATATCATTAGTTTTTTATTTTCTGTAAAATTTGTTGTGAGTGACTCATCTGGAGTTGAAACTAGAATGCTTTTATAATTTCTGCCTTTCTGCCATATTAAGTATTTGAATTGTATAACTTACACATAGTATGTTTGATACTAAAAAGAAATTGTCATGACTTCAAATTCTGAATTGTATTTTTTTTAGATTTCGTTGTTCCAATATGCTTACCTTATGGTGGTTTGCTGAAAAGAAATATGATGGGTAAACATATGACTATAGCTGGCTGGGGATACACGAGTAGTTCTTCTGAGAATCAATCGAAAGATTTGATGCATGTTGCAGAACCCGTCGTCAATCAAACTCTTTGCAATGATATTTATAAACACAATTTAACAAGTAAACAATACTGTATTGGATACCCAGAAGGTACGATTAATTTTAATGACACCATTGTTTCGTTCTTGCTCACAATTTCATAAAAATGTATTTCAACAAGTTGAACGATTTCGTGCAGTGATGAGGTTACTTCTCATTAAGATATTTTTATTCAAATTCATGTGATGATATGTCCTGAAGATCTCTATAATTGAATTTCATCGAGCTAAAGTTTTGAGAAAAAATATCTTTCAACGAAAAACTTTATGAAACTGAATATTTCTGTGAAACCTATAATGTATTTTCTGTGTATCAAAAAGCAATTTTTGCTGTAAAATATTATTTTTAACAGCGGCGTCAGTGCACCGAATCATTTGACATGGCACTACTTATTCTTGAAGTGAAAATTATTTCTGAAATTTTTCTGGGAGAATCAGCAGATTAGGTTTTTTAGATTAGCGTACAATTTTTGCTTCGAAAAATTAAATTCATACATTTGGATCTCGCAGAAAAATAAGTGATTTCACGTAATAATTTATTTAGGATTTTCAAACTGTTGAATTATGAAATTGTAGGAATATTCGAATGTACTGGAACGAAACCATAATTAAACAATCTGTTTGTCTATCTGAACGATGTAAACACAAAAACCACCGGAAGAATTTTAATTCTTCTGGGTTTCCGTTTTGACAGAATTCACAATCAATAACAGTTGAACTATTTTGAGTTCTCAAATATATTCATCATTTTCTGTCAGCTGAAACACGTTTCTCAAAATTCATGCAACCTAAACACGCTTCATAACTTTCTCTTTGTTTCCTCATACATTTTCATACATTTTCTCCCCTTCTTCATCAATTTTTTTATTGCTCCTCTGATTTCCCAACAGCCCATATTTACTACTATCTAGAGCTGATTGTCCTATAACTGTACCATACCTATTGTTTAGAATTTTTTCATATTCCATATACCAATTTATAATATTTCAAATCCACAACTTTTTTGTTAATATTTACAGTATTCACCACTCTGTAAAACGTTCTAGATTCGGGGAACTATGAGTGAAAATACAAATATTTCTATAAGTTTTTTTTTCAGAATTCATTGTTTAAATCATTTTATATTTCCATAATACTTTCCATAAGATCCTGAATCCTCATGTGTTCACAAACATTTCACAATTTTTATCTAATTCCCCCATATCAGCGGTTGGTGGATCATATACAACATGCGAAGGCTATGAGAATAAGCAAGAAGGTTTCTTACGGAACTTGAAGTTCCGTATCTGTTTACCAGCTGGAACAAACAGTATGCTGTACCCAAAACGAAACCGATCGAATACACATTTGTTGCGAAACAAATATGAAAAGAACCGGTTTATAATTCAAGGAGGATATTTTCATCAATATAACAACTGTCATACCTCTTCCTTCTTTCCTTGGGGACCATCATCCCTACAATTTGAATAGGAAAAGTGTGACAAATTAATGACAATGTAATTTTATAAGCGATTTAGCCATGTGATTGACCATTACGTAACTTTTCTTTTCGGCACCTCTCACGGAAAAACAACTTTTTCTTGAATGAAAAATCGGCCTGTCTTTGCATTTTATTCTTCACAAATGTGTCTTGAAGATATTTGATAATGTGGACATTTATGCGGATGACACCACAATTCACGCACATTCGTTCTCGAGCGAGGTGACTGAGCAGCAACTGAAAATCCATCTGGACATGTTAGTCGTGCCGTATTTTGAAATGAAATTGAAGTCAACCTTACTAAAAACAAGCTTGTTAACGTGAACGTGAAGGTCTTCGGGAAGATGCTAGCCAAGTGAGTTTGGTTATCCAACCTTGCGGCTGCGGTGGTAAAACGTACGTATCCGCTCTATGCACATAACTCCAAGCTCTGTGACAACAAGCTGCTCATTCACAAGCAAGTAATAAGACCATTTTCGTTGTACGACTGCCCTGTATTCTACAGCCTCATGAGGACTCCCCTGTTGCAGAATGGGGTGCTCCGTATTTGCATAGTGATAGATACTTTTCATTGAAGAATATGTCAGATATGGCCTATGAATTCTTCAAGTTCTTTCTACCTAAGAGCACGATGACTAGGGACATCACGGCCGTCACAAGCTACCATATAATCAGCCTCGTGGAAAAGGGCTGATCTATCAATCACTTGGTGTTTTTCATACGTGGCGCGAACAGCACCGCGTCCAGTTCATTGATCATATAGGGTAATACACGTTTTAGCGTGAATATCGAATTACTGTCAGCTGGTTTTTTCATGAACTTTTTCCAGGAGGTTTCAGGATCAACACTGGATAGGCAGTAACTAGACAGAACCCCTTAAGTGTAGAACAGATATAAAACGTTAACTCTTGCATAAGCCTCGACAGGAAGCAGTGGAAAACTACCCGCTACTACTACCGGGGGCGGCCCCCACTGTCCAGCCGTGAATCTGTGAGGTGGCATTCTTTTCAGCGGTTGTAGTGTAGTTCATTAGTGTTGTAATAGGCAATGGAGATTCGATTTCAATTTTGATTTTTTTGTATCTCTACTGAGATTAGAACTTTGTGAGATACTTTTTGTTAATTCATTTCAAACATTTCAATAATCTCAGAGTTGGATTGATTTCATGATAGTTTACCCAATGATTTTCATACAGATTTCAAAACAAATCGTAGCCATAAGAAAAATGAGACCTTCAGATCTACCAAAGACGCATTGCACTTGACCAACAACAAGTTTCAAGTGGGTATTTGCGGCTACACTCAGAGAAGACGGGAGTGGTTCGGTAAAAACATGTATTGAAGAAATAACAATGAGCGCCAGGTAAATTTACCCACAAATACCCTTAGTTATGTGCCTATATCCCTAATTTACCAAAGGACATGGAAACAACGGGTTCATAAAATAGATTTATTCAGAACCGGTGTACTTCATCAACAACATATGCAAATTAACTGAACTATTCAACATAAACAAGTTTAAAAGTCAACTGGATGGTTTGATGACTCCTTCTGAAAAATTCCAAAAATCCGACCTTCAGATTTACCAAAGACGCATTGCACTTGACCAACAACAAGTGTCAAGTGGGTATTTGCGGCTACACTCAGTGAAGACGGGAGTGGTTCGTTAAAAACATGTATTAAAGAAATAACAATGGGCGCCAGGTAAATTTACCCACAAATACCCTCAGTTATGTGCCTATATCCCTAATTTACCAAAGGACATGGAAACAACGGGTTCATAAAATAGATTTATTCAGAACCGGTATACTTCATCAACAACATATGCAAATTAACTGAACTATTCAACATAAACAAGTTTAAAAGTCAACTGGATGGTTTGATGACTCCTTCTGAAAAATTCCTCCAATAATTAAGCGTGAGTGACGGTAGCTATAGCAGNCAAACGACCAGTTAAATCTTTAAGGCTCTGGAGCCAGAGAAGACTATAATGGTCAGTAACGACGGTGAACTCAACCGATTCCAAATATGGCCTCAGTTTCTCGATTGTCCAAAGAACGGCAAGGCACTCACGTTCCGTAGTAGTATAATTCCTCTCTGCACGCGTCAGAGATCGGCTCAAATAACATATAACCTTATCCCCTGTCTCATGAGGCTGCATCAAAACCGCTCCGATACCATAGCCGGAAGCATCTGTTTGAACAACAAATGGCTTTGAGTAATCGGGGCAGCTAAGAATCGGAGCTGACACCAGACTTTTTTTAATTCGCCGAAATGAATCATCACATTCGCTAGTCCATTCAAACTTCGAATTCTTCCGTAGCAATGCTGTAATAGGAACTATAACTGACGAGAAATTCTCTATAAATCGCCTATACCAAGAAAATGTTCCCACTATACGACGAACTTCCGTGACATTAGTTGGAGGGGGGAGATCAAGCATAGCTCGAACTTTCTCCGGGTCGACATGGAGTCCATTCCGGTCTACGATGTAACCAAAGTATCTCATTTCCGGGCGACAAAACTGACACTTGCTAACACTTACAGTTATGTTGGCTTCCCTTAAATCACTAAAAACTTTCAAGTTTTGTTCGAAAGTCGACGTGACTATGACAATATCGTCCAGATAAGCAAATACATTGGGTTCCAAATCATGCCCTAAAACGTTGTCAATTAATCGTTGCCACGTTGCCGGAGCGTTGTGCAAACCGAACGGTAACCTCCAAAATTGGTACAACCCTCTGTTTGGTACAGTAAATGCCGTGTAAGGACGCGAACTTTCCGCTATCGGGACCTGCCAATACGTTGATTCAACATCTGAACTAGATAAATATTTCACATCTCTCAGTTTATCAAGTGTATCTATGACAAAAGGTAAGGGGTAACTATCCCGAACAGTGACTGAATTGAGTTTCCTATAGTCTACACAAAATCGAAAACTTCCGTCTTTCTTTTTCACAAGAAGTATCGGAGAAGACCAGGGACTGTTAGACGGTTCGACTATTCCTAGTCTAAGCATCTCATCAAGTTCCTTATCTATCTGGGCTTGTACGACGGGATTAACCCAGTAATAACGCTGCTTAATGGGCTCACTATTGGTAACTATAACGTATTCGGCTCTGTTGGTACAACCCAGCTCCTTTCCCATCAGAGCGATATTACGATCAATCACAGCTTCCAAACGACTACTTTCCAAGGGAGTTAAGAGAGTCTGACCTTCTACCTGTTCAACTTCATTAATAAGTATCGGTTCCTTAGAGAAATACCACTCATCATGGCGAAGATCCGGTACTACACCCATTAACTTCCAAAAGTCCGCACCTAAAATCAAAGTGTGGGGCAATTCTGGAAAAACCGCTACTTCCATCAATCGTAACCTTCCCCTTAATGAGATATACGACGACAACACTTTTACAACGACTACCATTCGCAACCGAACAAAACGTAGACCTACTACTATCCAAAGTAAGACCTAACCCTTATTTCCAAGTACAATACGAGAAGCACCGGAGTCCAAAAGACCTAGAATTTGTTTTCCCAAAATTTCAACACGTAAATATGGCCTCTCATCATTATCAACATGATCTAATTAAGGAACTACAGACTATCGTGACCTATAAAATACTATCAACTAGATTTCGAAGAAGCTAGCTAGATGTCCGACTCGGATCAGCTGATCGGAACAATGTTTACGTTAAGTGATTTTCGATTAAGGAAAACAAATAAACAAAACCCTTATGAATCTTATTCTGCAACTACTGAAATGAGGTGATTACTGCCTCATCATTTATGTATGTGGTCGATAACAGTGAATTGTTCGATTCATCATAAAATCATAACAAATATTTCCTCTACTTAAACTAATTAACACATTCTTTTTTTTCAGTTCCAGTCAAACAACCAGAGGCGGATTCGTTGGAATGGGATATCCTTTTATTTTAAAATTGTATGCACAAGTGTGCTGAATAAATGAGATTGATTTCACATACAGGGCGTGTAATTACTAATGTACTCTTAGAATGAAATTTTAACGTTACAACAATCATCATTTTTATATTGTAAGTTAACCAAGGTGCTGGGGGTTTAGTTACTCTCTTCGTTTGAGAAGGGGCGTGTTTTTCGAAAAGATTAAGAATGTTTTCGTTCAGGAAGGAGACCATACAATCCACGTTATCGAATTGATAGATGAGATCCCACTGAATATTCAGGACGTCTTAACGGAATAGATCGAAGTCGAAGTTACGATAATCGCGAAAAGAAACCATTTTTACTCTTCTAGAAGAAACAGAAGCATTAATTTTGCACATCACTGACATATGGTCTGAAATTCCCTGAATATCATATACATCCACATCTAATATTCTTTCCTTATCAGAGACTAGGACGATGTCAATAAGGGATTGAGAGTGAGCAGTTATTCGGGTAGGCTTCTCTATAACCTGATAAAGATCGAACGAATTTATAAAATCTGTTAGGACACTGTGACACTGCGATAGATCATCTAAATCCATATAAAAACTAGTTTATATTTCGTTAAATCCAACAAGAATTCTATCACCGACATTTAAAATAATTTGTTGTAGGAAACAAAGAACATGAAAAATAAAATCTCTCCTCCATCACATTAAAGACATATTCAATATAACGCAAGAATAATGAACGTAAAAAATCAATCTCTATATCAGGAACATATAATGAAATGCATACATCAACCCCCTATCAGTAGATTTTTTAGTAGTATAATTAGAAGTATTAACATACTCTTCTAGTTTTTCGTGAACCAAGAGAATTTTTTTTACGTTATATTTTTCCAATTGCGAAAGTCCCATAATGACTAATTTTAATGGAATGGGCCTGTTATACAGAATAGGAGATCTGTGAGCCCAATTCATTAGACATTTTTCAATTTCAGTAGCTCATTGGTGGTCCACCATTATAAAAAATTAATTTGTAACTTATAAGCAATCGTCTATTTTTGACAACCAACCAAATAATTCAATTATGGGTTTATGAAGTTATCATAAATTATTTAAAAACTGGAGACATTAACTCTTGATCATACGAAATATCAAGTTGAGTTGAGACCATTTTTTGTTTCCGGTTCTGCAGGCCGGACACTTCGTCTACAACTTCGACCGACATTGTCAAAAGCAATGTAGAAATGGTCACAATGGTATCCCTTGCTGGGATCGCAGTTGTAAACGAAACGTCAGTCCCAAAAACCTGCAGACCACGGCAAGTGAACCCAGAAACATCAAACAATTTGTTAGATACCGGCCATGAAACCCACACTCCATGACTGAGTATTTCAGTTTTTTTTTATTTCAGGAAAGGATACTTGCAATGGAGACTCAGGTGGACCTGCGATGAAATCAATGAAAGTAAATGATGGTAGGAGAATGTTTCTTTTTGGAATCGTGTCATATGGTCTTGTCGATTGTGGAAACGGACCAGCTGTATATACAGCGGTGGTTAAATATATGAAGATCATTTTAGATAAGATACAATGTCAATAAAAATGTGTTTGAAAAATATGTTTCATGCATGAATAAATGTTGCAGAACAAAAAAGTGTTTTTCTATCATCACTCGAAGTATTATGCTTTCAGAAACTCGTGAATTGAACCGTATTGTTAAGAATTCATACTCATAATTTCACTTTGAATTCCGTCGAAATGTTATCGATAGAAAACCAAACCAAGTTTGTCGTCTGCTCGATCAGCTGCCTAAAAAACAATGTTTCATTTTCTGAACTCCAAATTCGAAAATTCACGACTTTCCTCAGGAAAAGTAAAATCGTGAATCAGACGATTTAAGATGAAAACTCCTATGGAGATGCATTTTTTTTATTCTTTACTTCGAGTTGATATAGTAGCTTTCTCTTCAACTCCCCCACTCCTTAGAAGTAGGGTAATATAGGATATTTGTAGCAGTAGATTTGTTTTTCTACGACACTCGCGATGACCTGATTTATCGGAGTTTGTGAGTGAAGTTGTTGCACTCCGAGGAAAATATACGTCTCTTTGGCATAAAAATGGTGTAGGTAGGATATTTCTGTCTACAATGCTTCCAGCACGCACATCCTTTGTAGTCTTCGCATTATTCTATAGGTATGGAAATGGATCGTTGAACACGATTCTACCTCGAATCTATGCATGTACCCCTCCACCACCCCCAAATACTGTTGGAGATCCTTCTCTGGAGAATAGTAAAGCTTGATGTCATCTATATGAGACAAATGGGTAACCTTTTGCCTTCAATTTTTGGAGTTGCCACAGTTATACCCTCTAGCTTGATCTGTGGTGAAGCCTGTGCGCCATTGTGGTATCAACTGTTCAAAGCATTCCATTATATTTTTGAGTATCACAAGGCATCTGAGCAAATGCAAGATGAACTCATGTGATATTGTATCAATTACCTCGCGGTAATCGATCCAGGTAATAGAGAGGCTACCCTTATATTGTATTGAGTCGTGCTTTACACATCTATCGATGAATATGTTACCCTTTACATCAAGTGGCTCTTCTCCCACATAGCAATAGATATTCCAGGTATATTTCATGAATATACATTTAGGGATATTGTATTATGCTATGACTATGCCATGGATATATATATATATATATATATATATATATATATATATATATATATATATATATATATATATATATATATATATATATATATATATATATATATATATATATATATATATATATATATATATATATATATATATATATATATATATATATATATATATATATATATATATATATATATATATATATATATATATATATATATATATATATATATATATATATATATATATATATATATATATATATATATATATATANAGACATTCTATGCACATTCTTTCGGGAATAATCCTGCCATATTCATTCAAGCATATTCTATGAATATTCTAAAGGCATGTATATATTCCAAGAATATTCTATGAATATTTGGAATATATACGTTCGTTTTATGATATACAGGGAATATTCCATGAATATCTAGTGCTGTGTGAGCTGTTCAACCCTCTCTGCTCATATATTCGTTCGAATGCTAGATCAACTTTGGATAGAATCAGTGTATATTATGTCCGTGAATAATTTGTAATATGAATTCAAGCATGATATTGGTCTGTAATTTTCAGAAGTCAACAAATCTCCATTTTAGTGGACAATAACAGTCTGCCTTTCTACAAACCGATCTGAAAGTGACTGGTCTCTCTTCAGCTATGAGTCGAAAATACTGATTAGATGACGGTGGGTACTTCACCAGTAAGTATTTAGTCCATTTATACCTGAAGCAGCAAAATTTTCAGAACCCACAAGGTCTCTTCGACTATCATGAGGGGTTATCGGATGGTGCAGTTCATTGAGCATAGTCTTTCGAAACCATATGCTGGAAGATTTGAACTGCACTAGGGCGGGATTTTGAGTTGAGTGTTCATGAATGTCCCTCCAGAAGAATTCCCCCATATCAGCGGTTGGTGGATCATATACAACATGCGAAGGCTATGAGAATAAGCAAGAAGGTTTCTTACGGAACTTGAAGTTCCGTATCTGTTTACCAGCTGGAACAGTATGCTGTACCCAAAACGAAACCGATCGAATACACATTTGTTGCGAAACAAATATGAAAAGAACCGGTTTATAATTCAAGGAGGATATTTTCATCAATATAACAACTGTCATACCTCTTCCTTCTTTCCTTGGGGACCATCATCCCTACAATTTGAATAGGAAAAGTGTGACAAATTAATGACAATGTAATTTTATAAGCGATTTAGCCATGTGATTGACCATTACGTAACTTTTCTTTTCGGCACCTCTCACGGAAAAACAACTTTTTCTTGAATGAAAAATCGGCCTGTCTTTGCATTTTATTCTTCACAAATGTGTCTTGAAGATATTTGATATGCTTCGTTCACGGTGACGCACAATGTATAGTTCAATAAATTTCGTACACAGACGAAAACATCACAAATATATTGTCTATCAAAATATGCTAATGGCTATCCCTGATAAAAAAAAAATGAATTGTTTTACCACTTTGCCCCCAACAACATTACAACAACAACATTGGCTGTATGGAAAATTTAGATATCTCTAGTAGTTTCGGAGATGAATAAAATACGACTTCACTATATGCCTTGCTACTCCCTGTACTATTGAAGGTACAGAAGCTACATAAACTTCATGAGCATTGAAGATTTTTGAAAAAGGTTTGGAAAAGTGCCTTTCTTTCAATAGGTTTTGGTAACATACTTGACTACAATAATTTATTAAAAATCTCAATTTTCGATTCCCAACAACTTCTCTGAAGTAACCACCGATCTTTTTCTGCAAATAAGAAAATGATTTTCTCTAACTTCACTTACGAACAATTTCAATAGTTCTGTTCAGTAAATGTTTGATGCACTGGAGATCCTGCATTAATGATGTTGAACCTAGGAGTTCTCCGAAATATAAATTGTTCGAAAGTTCGTCGTATATAATTCAATATCCATCGTGGTATTGACCATGAAAGTTATTGGGTCCCAATTTTGGTTTTTGAGCTTGCTGGTCCCCTTCTAGTGGACTGTATGCTATTAAATAATGCGACGTAGGATATTGAGTAACACACTTTATTCTGTCACATCTTGTTTCACAGATTTCACAGAATATCGAATACGACAATTGGTTTGATCGGTTTAATTTGATGTGAGAAACATTATCACTGAGCTTATACAAATGAGAACTTTTGATATTCTCCTCAATAAAGTAACACTTCTTACTTAACTAGACCTTTAATACTTATTGCTAAAATTTCTATATCTGTGTCATTCAATTGAAGATGAATTTCCACAAAATAAATAAGTCATCGATATCACAAAATAACTAGACCTTTCTTACGTTGTGCTAAAACCATACTGTCTGAACGAGGGTAGTCTTCAGCGAGAGGTAAAGAAAACAGGACCCACGCTATTGGTTCCCGAGGGTAGATACGTAATTCTTGACAACCAGACACAAACCATTACACAGAGGCGTAACAGTGTTTAAAAAACTCAATTTAAATTTTTATTTGTATTCCCAATAAAAGTAATTGTTCTCCTACATGCATTTGCCACAGCTTACTGTGAAGGGGCGTTGGGAGAAATGAATATTTTCGAATAAGAATTGAAATAGTTCCTCAATTCGTTTGTATCTTTCCTCTATACAGTCTTCAAACTCATTTTATATCTGTAGGAGTGTTGATACTGGAAATGCTTCTTGCCATCTTTTTGGAAAGTTGTTCACGAGATTGAGTATTTGTTTGGATACTGAAAAAAAGGCAAGTAGTTTTGAACACTTGTTTGACCGCTCTTCACCCGCGAAAGTGAAAGTCCCCCCCATGCCCCCTCTCGGGTTGAGTGCCCTGAAGTAGGAGCTTCCCCCCCAGCTCTCCGAGCGGTTCTCAACTCACTGATGGGTACTTCAGCAAGATTGACATCTGACCTCTTTTGGTCGAAAATCAGCCTTTAGGTGTTATTCTTTCGCGATCGGTAAAAAGTGTTTTGTCTGACTATCCCTAACTGAATTTTTGCATGGGGGCCTCCAAGGACTAACCGGCGGCTGTTGCTATTAACGTCGGGCGTTCCTTAGTGAATCTAAGGATAATTGGATCGCGGTCGAGTTGTTCTGCGGTGAACTTATTGGAAGAAGATCTGATTAGTGTACTTACCGGAGTCGCCTGACAGCGACTCGTGGGGGCGGTCTTTGGTTCTGCTTCGTCGGCCTTGGATGTTTGTCCCTTTCTCGGAACCTGGGGTCATCCATGTTCAACGCATCATGTAGATCGCGTAGCGCTGGGTTGTTGTGCGATCTGATTCTATCGAACACGCTTCCTGCATGTTCTCTCATATACACGTCCACATATTGCGTATCCAGGTCTAAGTCTCTGTATATATATATCTATTTGAGATATAGTACGGCGCGTTTACGGCGGCCCTTATGCTCGCGTTCATGAACGACTGTATCTGCTTCCTATATGTCTGTGCGCACTGGCCCCAGGCAGTGCAGGCATACAGTATTATGGGCATGAGGACGGTATTGATCATCAGCAACTTCACTTTCAATAAAGTGAAAGTCCTCCCGTATGACACCTTATATACCCGAGATACCAGGCGCCACCTCATCGTAGCAGCCTTATCACGGTAATCTGAGGCTCTGCCGTGATGGATCTATTCGTGGGACTCATTGAGGACCATGAAATGATCAAAAAGTGAGATCCGAAATCTACAAAAGGGATGAAAGTCCATTAAACGGTGTAGGTACACATGTGCACCTATACACCGCATCTGTACTCTCAATAATAATAATAATAATAATAATGATAATAATAATTATATAATAATTATTACGAGAGTAGTGAGCCCGCGCGAAGAGGGTACATGGCGAGATTGCATGCTCTGTGATGTGAAACACATCCGGAGCATGCCGCCTTTTCCGCCCAAAATCTTAGGGATTACGTATCCTATCTTCGGCGGCAGGGCTATATAGCTCCTCCCCAGTCTGCTAACGAAGTGGTAGAAGTGGCAGTTCTACCACCCGTTGGCACGGCTGGAGAGGAGACTCGCACCATACCACCAATGGAGACGACAATCAGAACACGCAGGGCGCTCCACAGAATTAGGCCCCTGAAGCCACAAGAACTGGCTTGTTTGGATGCGGAGGTTCATAGTGTTCTAACAGAAGAGGCTGACATCTGGCAAATCAACACCGCCGTGTATAACGTCGTCCAATCGCTTTCCGAATCGGAAGGACGAAATCCCGGCCTTGCGGTTCGGAAGATTGAACGGCGTGTACACAAGATGGAGGCTAA
>NW_019292456.1:0-52694 GCF_000500325.1 Leptinotarsa decemlineata | reverse complement strand
AACCGAGTTTAAAAGCGATGTTGGATCAACTCACGCATAACATTAAAATGAACGTGCCGACCTTGTTGCTGTTCGTTGAATACTTCGTAACATCCACGGAAATTTGGGATACGACTAGATGAAATACGGAAAGCCAACATGTCTGAATAATTTGGAGACCCCACAGATGTTACAAGTTGCATAATTCTGGTTGGTTCAACTATTTGTACGATAATTGCAACGTGTGTGTTGTTTTCATACAACTACGAGTAGTAAGGAAGTATATCATGCTTAAAAAATGTCGTACAACTCAATTTGTATATACAACAAGCTGCTCTGAAGTCAAAGTCCTCATAAATTTTCAGTACTCAAATATCTTTACGTAATAGTTTATATTTCTTCTGTATCAATTGCATCTCTACTATTACAGCAGCTATGTATACCATAATATTTGGTTGTTTATTCGATTATCAATTTGCCAGTCTTTGTTGACCCGATCATCACCCTTCCTGCGACATTAGGAATGTCTTACTCGAGGTGATGCATGAAACTATTGCAATGAACGTGTACGGTATTAATCGTATCACGGCGGACAACAATACATATATAAAATTGCAATGCACGTATTTTGGACGGCAGACATTTACAATTTAATGAAATGTACAAGAAAACATGTACAAATCGGACGTTTCGCTTCCCCGTCGATGAGAACGGTCGAGATATGTGCGCTGCGGAAGCGGAAGTCCAAATGCCATTATGAACAAACAATATACAAAAGTGCACGCTTGGAATCTTCACGTGTGTGGGCAAAAACTAAAATTTGTCTTTAAGATTTTCCGTCTAACCTTTGTAAGATATTGTACAACCGAAAGGTTGTACAATACACTGTATCGCCTGAAAGTCAAAACCTTCTTTCCCTGAAGTAATATATTTGTAGTATTTCAAGTGACTGTTTACTCGGACACCTGATATATACGAAATAGATGATATTCGATAAAATTGAAAACTACACCTGTTTTGGATGGAAAAGAAAGTTTGCTATGAATATTACCCTTTCAGCCTTTGTGTGACACCCACCTGTTCACATTGAATGGATTGCTTTCTGCCGCAATATATCATAATGTTGCGACAGGACCTGCCGTTTCAGCTAACTTAAGTAAAATTCAAACAAGGAAGTTTCCTCCTTCTTAAGTGGATGGGACGTCACCACAATATTCTTCCCTGGGGACTCGTAATCCCAACGTTCACTCAAATATCAACCATTTGACGAGAAAGTTTCTGGAAACTTCGACGAGACAACTTGGCTATTATAGTATTAGATTATTTGTTTGTTTGTTATTCGAAATTGAGTATCTCATTTCGCAGTAATTTAAATAGAATTCGTGCAGAATACGGAAACTACAATGGAAAATGATTAATTATCTTCTGTAATGTTAGAAATAGTTACAGTAATTTGCAAGATTTTGTCGTATTTATTTCTGCAAGATGTCATCATTGTTGAAACTTCCCCGAGAGATTATGAAAAAAAGTTATGGTTTCAAAGTATGAAATTTTTTTAGTTTTCATCACAATCTAGTCCAGGCTAGAAAAAATAAATAAAAAAATGAAATGTAAGTTTCTAATGAATATCATTGGACCAAGATGAAAATTTTGAGTTGAAAGTGGTCCTATAGTTCATGAAGGCTCGATTGGGGATAATTAATCCGCTATAATTTTTCAAGAAAGTTGATTACTCGAGCATTCTTTTCTAAACTAATACGGAAACTAATTTATTCATTTGTAATACAATACTCTACAGGACATAGTCCATTTACAGAGCAGGAAGTATAGTAAATATATCACAAACAAGTGACTGTAAAGTCTACAAACACTAGAGTGACTATAGAGACTACATATTTTACAATTATAATAGGTGACAAAACAATTATTTTAGGAAGTGGGATTTTATATCGGACAATTTGCAACTAAATATATCTAAATTATCGCTAACCGAGTTTGTCACTTTACACATGGTATGGATCGTAGAATTCTCCAGAACATTTGTGCGAGATGTTTTTATATAGAAAGTACTCGGGTGTCTGAAACATATTCTAGGAATGCAAATATTGAATTTTTCCGGTAATGTTGGGCAGTCAACTATGCTTTTGATAATTTTATAGATTAGTAACTATAATATTCATGCTTTTTTTTTGAGACTGAAAAAGTTATGCTTTTGTAGCAATTAATATAAAGAGAAGAGATTTGAACTGAAAAACTTCATAGACAATTTTAAAACTTCGTTCATCTATAGAAAGTCACATTATCAGCGAGTAACACGGGCTGTATTTCATACCGAGTGACCACGAAATCATTGTGACAGAACCATTCAGTTACTAGCGGACCCGGTGAACTTCGTTCTGCCTAACAGTCAACGAATGAGCGGATTTAGGATTTTGAAATTGATACAAAATTATTATAGTCTATTTCAAAAGAGTGTAGAGTAATAAAATCTCATTAAGTATTCAAAAGCGCTACAGGGTGATCCGTCAATAAATTCTGTCACTTCCCTAGTCCGCATTGCAAAATTATGTCGTTTCATAAAGAGCAGGTAGGTATCACCCTGTTTTAAGGGATTTGTCCATTGTTATCGACGGATAAATACTGAGCCAGAGGCGCGCTAGTGGGATAATTGCCAAAAGAATATGCATTCATAAAAATTATATTAAAGGAAATAAAAATTTAANACAAACTAGGGTGATCGTGTTTTATGCAATCATATACATTTAAAATTATAACTTTTTCGCAAACAGATAGCGGAGAATTTTTTACACTTCTTTTCTTTGGAGTAAATGTCCCCATTTTATAACTTTTTCACTATTTCTATATCACAATATCACTGTACGTTTAATTGGTGTAGTAACAATTACTATTATAACTCGAATGTTTAAGACACCATTACAATATATTTAAACCCTTTTTCTTAATTACCTGGGTTTAATAGGTATTGCATGATTGGTGGGCAGGGTCAAAAAGGGATTATTATAATGACATGGCACCTCGGAACTAAGTGTTAACCCTTTTTTGAGAAATCATGCTCAAGTATATGAACCCAAATTACATATTAAATAAGTTCACAAGAACCACTAAAATTAATCTTAATCTTTTTTTAAGAAATTTTACTTACCTAAATACATGTAGGTACTTAGTTTTAGATACAATAGCTTTCTCAAGCCACTAAGGCAAATAAGGTTTTGCTTGATATGTTTGGTTTTCTGAGCCTCACCTATAGGCTTTTTTTTTGCTACTTGTCTGCCATTTTTTGTTCAGATGTAGTTTTGTGAGGATTATTGTAGATATATTGTGCCAATATATCTTCTAGGAATGCAATTCACATTAAATGTGAAGAAATGTGTATTAAATTTTAATACACATAGCTTTGTTCATACCTTGTTTCTGACAGAGTTTACGCGTTGCTTCACCTACTTGAAACTGCTGGATACAATGGGTGTTTGAAATTATGATTTGCATTACCGCCCCAGTCTGGTTTTTGTGACATAGAAAAATAGAGCATTTGAAAAACCATTCAGAAAATGAACAAAATAATTAAAAATTACCCTGATTCAGTAAAGCAGCAACACCGATTTTATTACACTAGCCAATGGAAGCGTAGCATTTGTCACATGACCAGTTTGTTCGGTTGGTTACGCTAACCTGACCTAACCCAACCTGATCTGCTCTAACCTAATCTAACCTGACCTAACCCAACTGATAGCGTAACCAACCGAACAAACTGGTCATGTGACATCAGCAACACCGATTCTATTACACCAGCCAATGAGAGCGTAGCAATTTGTAACATGACCAGTTTGTTCGGTTGGTTTCCCTATCGGTTGGGTTAGGTCAAGTTTCGGGTTAGGTTAGGTTGGGTCAGATTAGGTTAGATTGGGTCAGGTCAGGTTAGGTTAGAGCAGATTGGGTTAGGTTATGTTGGGTTAGGTCAGGTTAGCGTAACCAGTCGAACAAACTGGTCATGTGACAAATTGCTACGCTCTCATTGGCTGGTGTAATAGAATCGGTGTTGCTGTTCTACTTGACTCCTACAATTTTTTAGCGATCCTGTAATTAGGTATATCAAGATCAAAATGAAGAGACGAAAAAAAATCGTTTACTGTATATGCGAGTATTTCCCACGCCTATTGATCGTTCTCATTTCTCATTTACTCACGGAAATAAATATAACGCCAACCGCCAACCTTTTCTAAATCATAGTGGAGTTCCCAGTCTATCAATTTCTCAACCACACTAGTTTCTGATTAAAAAAATCCACTTCACCTAATCTACTAACCAAGTACTATACTCTCTAGCGGCTGATGATAATTTCCTAACAAATATCCATTCTGACATTCACGTGTAGTAAAGGAAACCCCATGGCATTAATCATACATATGTTCGCGAGAATGAAAACAAAATAGAAGAATGCAGCGACTTTCTTCCTTCGAATTTATTAAAAATCAAAAGCTGTAGATACGGAGTAGAACGTAAATCGAGGTCAGAGCGCACATTTTTTATACCTGCACTGTGGAGAAAATAATTATTTATCCAACAAGAAATTTGATGTTTGAAGTGTTGGAGTTCAGCCTAATAAATTGACCAATTACACAGATGTAACTACCTAGGTGAAGCTGTGGTAGTTTTCAAATACGAATATAAGAATTATAGTTGATAACGAAATTGTTTTTTTTTTCATTCTGCGTCTGAAGATCATTATGCCTTGTAACGGGTCTTTCATTAAGCGCATCCTATCTTTGAATTTAAATAAAAGAAAGTGTTTGTGAATTACCAACGAAGTTTTTTATTCATTTGAAAGACCTATTGATGCGATTATGTGTGGAATATAACATTATTCAAATGTCCGCAACGGCTTCTCTGGTTGAAGCGCACCCGAAACGTCTAATTCATAAATCAGGCTGAATTTGACCGATGGAATGGGTTATGTTGGCTTTGAGGACTGATGTGGTTTGTGGTTCATTCGCATATACCTGAAAAAAAAACACAAAAAAAGTGTGACGGGGCCAACTTGCACGAAACCTGGTTTGGTTTTTGGCACGGATTTTTGTGCGACTGCCGATTTTTGAAGGTGACAGCTTGCACGCAATTTTTGTTAAAACAAGGTTTGCCGTTAGAAGGTCGTTTCATTGTAAAAGGAATATATGCACCCATTGATGATAGAATAACTTCCGTGACTTCAGAAGCACAAGTTGATGGATCTTTAAAGCTGTAACATACTCTAGCCAGGCCAAATTTCGGAAATGTTCTTGAAGATCCTCCCATTCAGCTGATCTGTAATGCATAGTTTGCGCGGCTCAGATTGTTTCCCAACAATTATCGGTGATTCACTCAACACTGAAATGAGTTGGTTAGAAGATCCCAATGGAAACCTTACGGTGACTGTGTACATTTCTGGATTGGTTGTTAGGTCTAGACCCAGAACACTAGCATATTTTCCATCACGGTCGGGAATCCTGGTTGGATCATTTATAATCTGAGTAAGTCCGCTACTTATTGCAAAAGCTTCAGCTTCGCGATCTTATTCGTCGTTGATAATTTGAAAATTTGAGTCATTTTATATTGTGGACATTGAAGTCACCGAATATGAAAATTTCGGCACTGGTATAATTGATTTGCAGAAAATCAATGGTGGTTGCAAATGAAGAGAATAGTTTCCTATATTGTGTATCGCTAGGTAGTCGATTTACGCAACATATGAATTTGGTGACCTTCTGTGATATTATTTTGAACCACATAACATCAAAGTTTCGGGGTTCTAGCATTTCCTCTTGTTTAAAAAAGAGATAGCTTCTGATAAAAAGAGATATTTCAAAGTTACGCTTGAATCGGGAGTGGAAATCATAGCCGGGATATAGAAAATTGATGGGGTTTGTTGAAGCACTGACTTTGGTTTCTGTGAGTGCAAGAATATGAGGACTACTTGATTGCAGTTGTTGGATTGCAGTTGTTGGTTAATATTGAGTCTGATGTTGCAGACATCTATTTTGAAGTTGCTAGTGGGCCGCTTAGCAACTGCAGTTACCATTCTTCTTCCCTGTGGCTGATGTTAGTAAGACCCTGCTGACTGTAAGAAATAGTGGTTTTCGAATAACTTCTGCAGGATGATGCCCTTGAATCAGCTCTCACCCAGAGATCCGATTGGGGAGCTATTTTACTGGAGTATTTTGGCCCTAGGAGCGCCATCATGCATTTTTCCTTATATTCCCATCCTTGAAACCGAAAACAGCGGCACAGCAATGAAACGTTAGCTCGAAAGTAACTTCACGCTGCCTAAGCTTCATTTTGATGACACTATTGGAAAATTATGTACATTTATCATGCATAGTTCAGTTGCAGTGTTCGAAAAGACGGTGTAAGATATCTACACAAACATATGTGAACCGTTCAATATTTTTTTTACATCAACTCATTAACTGTTAATTTTTCGGGCTATAGTTTAAATGGAGAGAAAATAATACTCTACAATGTGACTCGTTTGGAAATCCTTCAATAGTGACCTATTTTCACCCTCCATTCAAATCGAGTGTTAATTTCAGCGAGTATAGTTCCCTAGATCAAATTATTCGCAAAAAACATTTTCCAGCTCAATATCTATCCATCAGTATCATTTTACAATTTTTTCCGGCGATACCTCGCACATAAATAGTCAGGACGAAAGACCTAGGACCTTCGTTTTGTCTTTCTTGCGCGATCTTCATAGCTAAGCCATCAGTAGACATGGCTGAAATTGAAACGCTTAGTAATCGTACAGAAATAATAGTTTTAGCATTTTTTTTTGTTTATAATATTGTTCATTGTATACACTTTCATGATATGAGGTTCAACTGGATGAGTAGATATGGAAAAATACACTAACGTGAAAATATTATCTTTATTATTTTGTATTTCTCAACAACACTTCAAATTGCCAATAACTTTTATATATTTACATATCATTGTTGTATTATTCCTCAACTTCAATGATATCGCTACTTTCATCTTTTTCATCTTCATCAGAAAAGAAAGCATCGTTTTGTTCTCCATATTGACCACGACTATTATCACATAACACTTTTGATACTCCGCCTAATGCCTCGAGTAAGAATTTATGAAAAATAATTGATTGATTGATAATAAATTAAATAAAATTTAAAAATTAAGTTTACCTGATTTATCATTTTGTCCATCAACAGTGACAACATCAATAGACAATGCCATGCATATTGTTGATTATTTTAAAAACATTTATTTATAAAAAAACAACTGATGAAACATTTTTTGATAAATAAGATACTTTCATCAGAAAGTAGTCGTAATATTTGTGTAAGTTACTAAAACCAACTGGTACAGGTTTAACCAGTACCTCTAGTACTTGGTTTTTTTATCCCACAAAAAATTATTTATATTTTAGATGGTTAGTGTCTTCTTAACTTAAAAATTGTGCATTATCATGAAAAATATGTCTCATGTTATTGAATGGATTATTGAAAATTTTTTCAAAACGAGCTTTACACACAAAGATGAAAAACTAAATTGAAAGGAGGAAATAATATGATTATGTGGATAGAGTCCCCGTCAAATTTTTAGGATAATTAAAATCTTTTTTTACGAGATTGAAATAAATTTTTTCCGATTTTTTTTACAATGCGTTTTAGTGATATATATAATAAGAATGTCAATTATCGAAATCGACATCCGTTTGCTTTGACAGTAGGTATATCATGGCAGACTAAAAAAGAAGAAGAAGTATAGCAAACAATGGTGGCAAAACTTACATTTTATAACATTAAGTGTATGCACTAAAGGTCTTTTAAGAGTAGCATCAAATAGTTTTTTCAAGAGGCTAAGTGGATCTTATGGTACTTATTATTTTAAGTATGTAGTATAAAATTATTTTTTTTAATTCACAAATACACGTATATTTCATAGTACAATACTAATACTGAATTACTCTGTTCGACAAATCAGTAGCGCATATAGAAAATTACATAAAACACTGTGTTTTCACACATGAACAACACGTTTATAGGAACATATATTATGCAATGACATTTTATAACAATAAATGGGGGTCACTATTTTTATCAGTTGAGATATACGTGCTGCAATTGTTAATATTGACAAACTGAAGTTTGTTTGTTTGAATATAAGACGACTCATTAGTTCAATTGCAACAGCTTACACAAAATCATCATCAAAATATGACATCTAGATTTCAATTAAACATAAAACAAACCGTGTTGTTATTTATACCACGTAATATTTTGTGTGTACACACCGCATGAGAAAGATCAAATTATACCAACACACTTAAATAATGAAACTTAAACAGTATAACAATTGAATTTCAACTTGAGGAGAAACATGTTTCGAAAAAGTGATAAAATGTGATATATTGGTCAGACATAAACCTACATATTTGTTGAAAAGGTCAGACTCAAACTCTTGAGAAAATAAATGTTTGGCAAGAGTATTGAGAAATCATATAATTGGTCCCATATATCTAGAGAAAAATCTGACTCATGATTTATATTTGGGAAATCGTCAAAACCTCATTCACCCACGGATTCGAAAAATTGAGGCCAACAGTCAAGATGAATTCGATGTGCAACTTCACATTTTTTAGGCCAGTAAGCGATTGGTTGGATTAGATATAACCATGCATATGGATTGGTAGGAGAGGTCCATTGGAATGGCCTGCTAGTTCACAGTATTTGACTCCCCTAGGTTTTTTTCTTTTGGATTCGCAATCTGGGAAATACAAGAACTTACAGCAGAATTACCGAAACTTGTGCTAGCATTAACACAGAAACATCCCAGAATGTTAGAAATGAGTTCGAAAATATACTGTTTTCCTGTCAGGTGGTTTGAAGAGAATATTTCGAACATTTTCTCAAATTTCATAAACTACATCTTACGATTTGATCTCCTCAAACTTTATTTGAAAAATATATCACATGTTTCGCTAACACAGTAGCTTCTTCAACAGTGATTTGAATACTACAAGTTGCTTCTGAAATGAGATGTGAACAATTTCAATATAAATATCACTGTCTACGTAGATTGTAAATTCAAAATATTAGTTGGTGTTGAAGTCAAATGATAAGAATTCGCCGATACTATAAAAAGCGTTTACCAGGTAGATATTCATCATATAATTTGTAAACGAGGCTGTCTGTTTTTTATATCTTCTGGTAGTTTATTAAATAAAATAGGACCATAATAATTTTTCAAAAAACGGCAGTGATTTAGTCTTGTGAATTCAGTTTTAATCTGTTGTGATTGTCTGGTGTTACGTGAATGAAAATTGTTTACCACAGGTAACTACAATTGAGACTACCTCCATCAAATTACCTAAACCTCTACAACTTTTATATACCTCTTCAATTATGCTTACCTGAAGCATATTACCTTACTTCTACATAAATAATAATACGTTTTTAAGAAAACAAGTTCAATAATGGTGATCTATTCAAATCCAGTTATTCATTCATTGAAATGTTTGAATTTCCAAGTTTATTAATTTCCATTGCTTCCAAATGATTCAGTTTCAAACCTTCATTTTCTATGTGTGTAAACTTTCGAACTCTTCGTTAAAGAGATTTTGTTCTAAAAAATGATTTGAATGTGTTGAATTGATTTGTTATTTACATAGCTCTATGATGTTCCTGGATTCGATTCCTAAATGTTCTGCCAGTTTGACCAATATATACCTTAGGACACGTTCCGCACTTTAATTTATATACTTCTGATTTCTCGAGTTTGGATGTTTTTTAACTAACTTTACCAAACTACTGTGTTAGCGAAACATGTGATATATTTCTCAAATAAAGTTTGTGAAGATCAAATCGTGAGGTTTAATTTATGAAATTACTGTGGATCTTCATCAAGAAACGGCCGAATCAATCAGAACATTTTCTCAAATGATTTTTTCATGTATAAAATAAATAAAAACAATTTTAAAACGAAATGCTATCGTTCGAAGTCTTTGCAATCGGTTGCAAAAGATGTAACTATTTCATTTCTCTTTACAGTGAAGCTTAATTTCAAAAAAAATTTTCGTAGGGTAGCGAAGTTACGAAATACCTAGTTCCAAAGTGAACTTCGTTTGAAAAAAAGTTGATAACGTCTTCTCGGGGGAAAGTGATACCACACTAAAAATTATTCTTTTTTACAAAAAATTTCTCAGGCACTGATATTTTGCTCCGTTCGAAAGTTAAGAGGGGGTATTATTTACGTACGCACTGTATACTGTAATGTTTTTTAGATAATTTGTAAATAACGGAAAAACCAACTATCCGGGGTCATAGAGCTAGGGAAATCCTAAAAAGTGATTTGATACTTATTTTATTGACTTTTGATTGATTATTTATTATTTTGTTGAAAGTTTTAGGAGAGAGAAAGAGAAAGATGTGAATCTCCATTGAACATGTGAAATGGTGATGACTTTTCTACACCCAACCCTATTTTGTAGTTGTTTCATAGTTGATAGTTTGCTGTTGGATAGAAAATTATACGATATTCCATCACGGTGACTTCACAATTCTATTGAATATTAAACGAATTGATTTGTTGTTCGTGAAAGGAAATTCCCGGAATGGATATTTCAAGCAAAAAATGGATTTTCCGCTTCCAGGTAGAAATTAATCTCCCGGCTGCTAAGTTGACATGAAAGTAGGTCATAACGAAAATGATGGGGAGAAGGGTTTTTGTATTTCATCGAACAGTGATATTCAGAATTGGAGCGCATTACTGTCAGATCATGGCTTACATTGAGTTGTAAAATACATAATTTTTTTCATTTTGGAAACGGATGAGTTGAGACAAAAATATTTTTCTACCTATCAGAAATAGGCATTATTCTGAAAGAAAATATCTTTTGTTTTCAAATATGCTTCGAGTCGAAATTATTGGGAATTATGATAAAATTTATTCAATTTCACTCATGACTTATTTCTGGATGTGCATGAACGAGAATGATAACAATAAATAACCAGAATGAGGTGAAGCAATATCCTATTGGTATCAGGATTTGTCCTCATCGGTTTGTGGGGTATCCTATTATGATATATTTTGTTAATTGCGTCAACAATAACATCCTAATAAATACATTGGTTGAAATTGGTATCGGGCCCAATATTGTGTCTAATATATGTGTCATCGTTTGAGCGAATCCATCTATATACAGGGTGTTCCTTAAACACATGCTAATATTTAAGGAGGTAATTCTTAGACCCATTTTAAGAAAAAAACTTCCTATGGACGTATGTCCTAAACGCCTTAACTTTTGAGATACAGGGTGGCAAAGTTTTCAAAAATAATCAGTTTTTTAATAATAACTGAGATAATTTTGTAGACATCTTTGACATATTTGGTACATATGTTCCATGCCTCAAGGCGCATTTTCTGATNGCCTTGAGGCATGGAACATATGTACCAAATATGCCAAAGATGTCTACAAAATTATCTCAGTTATTATTAAAAAACTGATTATTTTTGAAAACTTTGCCACCCTGTATCTCAAAAGTTAAGGCGTTTAGGACATACGTCCATAGGACGTTTTTTCCTTAAAATGGGTCTAAGAATTACCTCCTCAAATATTAGCATGTGTTTAAGGAACACCCTGTATAAATTTCACGTTGTATGCGAACGATACGTACTTATTTGGAAACAATTTAATTATGCTCTAAAAAAAGATATAATGAAGTTTTTTCTAATATCTACGACTGTTTCTGTATGAATTCACTGCATCATAAATGCAGGAAACTCAGTCGATACGTTTCCATAAAAGCCAAAAACAAGTGCCTACCATTCCTACCATGCCTACCAATAAGTGTCTTGACTGGAGGAGTAAAACTACTAATAAAGATTTACAACTATGGAATTCGAGGCAAAGCTTATGACTGGATTTCGACATTCATAAAAAATAGGCAACAATATGTGAGTATTCGATTTGAAGAGAACGGTGAAATGAATAATATCAATTCGGATCCATTGAACTTCCTCACTGGCGTAGCAAAGGGGTCGGCGTTGAGTCCAGTTTTATTTATCAATGAAATCGATAAAGTAACTAATGAAGCATTTTCACGCTGATGACACATCCTTATTGATTTCTGAAAAGAACGATTATATTCTCACCTCGAAATGTGCCAATGTTGTGGAAGCCATATCAGGTTGGTGTGGGTCCAATGATCTGTTCTTCAATTATGAAAAAATACAATTAATTCGTTTCCATCATCGGCAAAAATGTTCTCGTCAATTGAGATACATGTCAATAACTCACTTGTCAAAAACAGTGAAAAGACGAAGTTCCTTGGAATCATAGATGAAAACCTTGACTGGAGGAGTCACTGTCAAAGCATCATAAGCAAAATGAATTCTCTTGGATATATGTTTACAACTGTAAGACCAGTACTAAAAAGTCATCAAAAATTAATGTTGTATCACAGCTTAGCAGCTTCTACTATGAGATATGGTATATGTTTGTGGGGTAACTGAACATTGTTCAATGATGTATTCTTGGCACAGAAGATGCTAATTCCTAATCGTGTTAGGAATCAAACGTTAAAAGGTAAGACCTCGTTAGTCCTTAGCTCGAACAAGTTTCTCAACTTCTGAGAGTTGTTGTTCGTATGGGGGCGACAGCTGATTAACGGAAAAATAGATTTTAAACATATTTTTTTTTACCAATTTTTAAAGAATTAGGTGTTCTGACTATGCCATGTCTACTTATTTTGGAATCATGTTTGTACATATTCAGTAACAAGAATACTGTCATGAAAATAAAAAAAAAGTAGGCAAACAAATGAACCCATTTGTAAATATAAAGTGACAACCAATGCTTCTTCACACCTAGGCCTGAAACTTCCCCGTGATATAAAACACAATCAGTCAACACAGTTGAATTCAAAAAAACATCTGGAGAATATTCTATTAGAAAAGTGCAATGAAATAAGCTGTCAGAACTGTGACAAAAGGTATGTTGTTCGAAAAAGAAGGGCAATTGAAACTCGTTTTGAAAAATCACGCAGCGCATATCTGATATCAGAGACTAAAACAGTCTAGTGTTTTCTATACACCTACGCATAGACAGAACATTGATGACATCGAATAGTCCATGACAATATAATAGAAAAATAAAACTAAACAAAAATATGGTTGGAAAATATCAGAGAGATGAGTAAATCACAATTTCAATATATACTTTCAATAAATAAAAAAAAAGCTCCTATGTATTCCAGAAAGTACAGAAATTGTTAAGCATTACACTTAAGACGTAAATACTTTTTTCTGAGCTCGCACACAAGTCTCGAGAAAATTTTGTGGCTTTGTAAGCTTTTCCTGTAAATAAGGCATGTTACTTTCAGCTCAGTACCATGAATAATGTATATTAATTTTATTAAAATGATGTTTCAAATAACTAACAATTACATTGTCTTTTTCTTCAACGAATCATAATTTTTGTATGCATCGAATGAAATGTTTTTCTTTTAGTTGTTCTAAAATTACAATCCTAATTTCAACTGCAAAACATAATTTGTACGTTTAAAAATCTGTTAGATCTCCTATTCATTCAGATGACCGAACGTCAGCTACGGAAGCACATCTTTGATGATAACAAAACAAATTATATCTTGATGAAGATTAGAAGAAAATATCGGTTTGGGGGTTGGAATATTGCTCAGTCTCTAAGCAGCTCCTAAGACTGGTAGATTCTATCTATACTTTGTCTATTTAAGCAACAGAGTGCTCCAAAACATTTTCATGCATAGTGCAGACATTGTACAGAGTCGCACTAAGAAACGACCAATTTTTTAAAAAATATGCGGCTGCGTATAGGAATTGTTTTTAGGTGGAGTGTAGGGACACATGTTAGAAGTTTCTTCAGCCGTATCAGTGCTTGACATTTTGAAAATTTTAAATTGTAGAATACCGTATATGTACACAATACAGGTATTAAAACGCAACTCACCACTCCGGCCCTGTAGCGATATGCCTGAATGAATTCCTCCAGACGGTTGCAGTTAAATCTGTTTGGTCAGCGTAATGAGGCTTGTTTATTTTACTCAATAGATACAAATGTGCGTGGTGATCATGCTTCGATCACGCGTTTGAGTTACTTTCTTTTATGGACAAAACACAAGCACTACAGGAAAATCTTTAACGTGCTCTCAGAGCGGTGCCTATGCGAAAGTAGCGATTCACATTGGATTTGAATCGTTGGAGATTAAACCCAGGAAGTTTATTCCACATAAACGCAGTTCTCCAAAGGAAAGGGTTCTTAAACAGTGAAGTTTGAGGTGTATTGAGTTGAATCTCAAAACAATTAGCAGCCACAGTCCGTCGCGTATTTCTGATATGTACAGCTCTTGGTGGAATCAAGTGTGCCAAGTCACTTGAACACTTCCCGTGAAAGTATCTATAGAAGCGAGACAAATCTCCAAACTTTTTTGATGTTCCAGGCTATCAACGTTGCAAGTGATGTTCGCGTCTCCAATCAGGCGGATGGCTCTTTTCCAGATGGAATCCAGCAACTCCAAAGAAGGTCTGATCTGAGCTTCATAAAGCATTGAAAGTTGCTGAGGTGTGTACAGTTTTCTGGTTCGGAACAGTGTTCCAAGCTTTTGAGAAGCAGCCTTTCAATTCCAGCGACATGATTGTGCCAAGACATATTGGTATCAATTTTAACCCCCAACAAACTTATCGAAGCAGAAAGCGGAATTGTCTGACCGGACATTATTATATCCGGTTCGGAGACATTTATCTTCTTGGAGAAAACCGATGCCTGGGTTTTTGTGGCATTGAAATGAACCCCAATTCGAAATCACTTCTAGATCCTCATTAAGATATGCAACTTCCTGTTGCCGATGAAGATGTGCCTCCGTAGCTGAATTCTGGAATCCAAATGGAATGAGACGAGTGTACTGTCGTCAGGAAGTTGAAGAGCCATACACAAAAATGATCCGACAAGCTAAAGCATCGAAGTTTGGCCAGCAAATCCTCATGTCACACACGGTCTAAGGCCTTAGAATGTTTGTTGGATAGACAGAATTCAGTAATCTTGAGAGTTTTGAACAAGGAAGAAAGGTTGAGAAACTATCTCTTTACTGTAGAAATTTTCACGGGAAGTATTAGACTGATTTAGCCCTTTTGTGATATCACCGAGAGCGATATATGTCAGTACCTCTGCCCATTCAACTTAATACACTTCGAAGTATGCTCAAAAATATCTACGACTGTCAGTCATAATGATCTGGATATAAGGTATACGTTACAATTTCAATGAATATGTGAGCACGACTCTAGTCAACATTTAGTATAGGTACTTGCAGAATCGTGTACGAAATTGAATGTTCTAAGAGAATGTCGCGTAAAAAGAAGTATTCGGTGTTTCCATCAACAAATGTTTTACTGGAATGTGATAGAAGTTGGTCTGAATCCAAGTACGTCGTACATCCTCCGCACTCGTAAACTCCTTAATGAGTGCAACGTTTTGAGGACTCGTTACATTTCCTGCGCGAGGTCCGTTGCCAACTTCCTATCCAGGCGATAAGCACACAGCATATGGCATTCCGGTGCGAGAATTAGTCGCTAATGGGGTCAATATGGACTGACTGCGAATTTGTATACCGAATGTCTCATCGAAAATCGCATGTTGTCGGTATAGAGACGAAGCCTGAAAGTCTTTGAAAATTAAGCTATTTTTCCGAGTTTGTTGGATCTGATCTGCAGGCGATTAGGCAATGGATGAAGCAGATACAGCAGATACAGATATACATTAATGGTTTGAATCTCCGGTGGTTGCGACTTCGTTATAAATAATTATGCGTGCAATTAAGTGCAGGTAGCCAGATTTTCATGATGGTGAGTACCTCTTTATTTCTTCCCCTGTGTGAAGAATGTTACGGACCGAATCGGGAGGTGTAAAAGAACGTGAAATTGATATTCAGATCAATGCAAACCACCAGAGAGACTGGTAAGGTCAGCTTAGGATCCCAGAAGGCCTTCAGAAACACCCGTTGTTTGGGTACAAGTTTTTATTTACCAGCTATGAAGAGAGGAAAATAAACTTCAAATTATATCAAATTCATCAACTTATAACATAACGCATGCACACACCAAAACACTTCTACACCTTGATACCCTGATTTTGCTAACGACCCATCGTGGTCAATGAAGTTTATTTTCTTATTCAATATAAAATTATGAATTATCAAGAGGCAGTTCATAGAAATTGTTTTCACATTAATTATCTTAAAATAAGTGTGTCTTAATATTTCCGTTGTAAATTTGCCCTACCTTCTATGCTTACCTGATGGAGTGTAGAGTTAAAGACAACACTCTAATATTGCTGAATAACTAAAAACATTTCCAAAGAGGTGAAGTCTCAACCATTGCCTATGTTTTACACAAAGTTGACCCTGACAAAGGCCAAGTAGTAGAATGCATCTTCATGCATTTATGCTTGACTTCACCATTTGTATAGGTGACTAAAACTAGTTTCAGTCACCTGATGACGGCATTTCAACAACCTTACCATCATAAAATTACATATGCATAGCCTACCATAGGTATTTCAATCACTAATAAATTCGATAATCGTAAAAATATTGATGGATATAGCCGTTACTATATGGAGGGAGATCACCATGAAACATGAGAAATGAAAATTTAAATGTTTTTTTACCACTTTTATTTGTAACTGAAGTTACTGCAGTTTCGTCCTATAAGGACATTTTCAAACTTATAAGTGTATGCAGAACATGAAAGGTCCTTCAGACTGGGTAAAAACGATTCGACGTTTTCAAACCATTCCTTGGAATGCAACCACAAGTTCCCGAATCTAAGCGATACGGAAATGTTGCACTATGTAAGTAAGGGTTGGAAACTCCATTATTTGGAATTCTTAGAAATTCATAAGCATAAGCATTGCGGGTGTAACCTGCTAAATGATCAAATCGATCTAGTTTACTCATCGGTTTTCAAATTCACGTACCCACAGTGTCACAGATAAACACAATTCAGCTACTCAATTAAGTTAAGTACATATGTTATTACCTACAGTGGTGTTATATTAGGGGTGATATTATTATTCTTTTTTAGTTTAATGTATAAGTTTGAATCTGCAATAACTTCAATTACAAATAAAAGTGGTAAAAACATAGAAATTTTCATTTCTAATTTTTCATAACTTAAAAATATTGTTGATTCCAAAATATGCAAATTGAGACATTCCAGCAAAATTTCATTCAATTAACAGGAATAACACTGCTCTACCTAGACGAGATCATAATGAATGCATAACCCACACGTCTCGTCGCCTTGTCAACTAATTTCTAATACAATACATGTTGGTACACATTTAATTTGTATGAGGTTACGCAATCAAAAACTGTTCCATTCTATGTTTACTTGTGATCAATATTGATTTTGCCTTAAATTCCTAACTGGCATTGTGTTTACAATAACGTGTGCCTTTTTATTTGGATTAAAAGTTTGTTAAGCCTGTTTAATTAGTTTGGTTGCATGGACAGTCAGTGAAAAATGTATACGGAATGTGAAATAAACGATAATCCGAAATACGTTCATGACATGTTGACAGGTGAAGTTGAATGTGGTCAGTTTTGTTGTCATTGTTTATTGTTTATGCAGAGGAGAGTAAGTAAATGGAGTTGAAATGATTTCTCTGTCATACATTTTTGCATATTATTAATAATAAATAACATGGGACTCATCCAATAGATTTCTGTACTTGCAAATAAAATTACAGAAGACTTAACTTGAGCGTACTCTATAGGCCGTTTCTTTTATCATGTGGTAACATTGCTATATTCTAAACCGCAACAGATACGAAGACGATTAAATGGGAGAAATGTAACTGCCATTGGGACCAATACAATGGTCGAAGAAAATTTACGGGGACTCTCGCCTTTCTCGAATTATAGGGGAAAAAATAAAAATGCTGTTGTTCGTTTTTTTCGAATGGAATTGTTGTTTTGGAGAATATAAAAAAATGAAAAAGGAAAATGTTATTGTATTCAAAGTGTACTATGACGACGTAATAATGAATATTCGATAAAACGTTTCGTGTCAACATAGCCACCATCAACTTTTTTTTAAATGCGGATCTGTCTTTTTTATTACAAATATTGATATTTTTATAACGTCTCATTTGAAATAACTACCATCATCAGTGACAACGATTTTAAATTACGTTCCTGTCGTTATTTCTTTTGTAAATTGCTTCGATTTCTTCAAAATATAATTCAGAAAACAATGAATTCGACAGGTAGGTACTTTTAGGAAATGACCTCACACGTGTTATTGCCAAACACCAGCAATAGTTTTAGTATTTTTTTCAAACTTGCTAAGAATAACAAGGTCTTGCATTTCCGCATTATGAACGTGTTGATCGCAAGTGCGCAAACAAATGTTTTCCTCGAAAGTTGATCGGTTGATGAGTAACAATTTGAGTTATATTTCTTCAGGTATAAGTGAAGTTATTCTCTATTCGAAATAAAATATTACACATCTGAAAAGTTCACGAGTAATTTTTTACATTACAACCTCCTCCATATCTCAGTAAATATTCATTATCCTGTGTCGTGGTATATACTGATCGATCGATGCTGTCCATTTTTTCAATTTGAAATTTTTCGCCTCTCTTTCAGCATATATGATACCGTTAAGTGATTTTCGGCCAATGTTTCTCTACGAATTCAAATTCAAACCAGGCATTTAGCAATGATAGTATTAATGAATGACCTGTTCGATGTTGGTTTGCGATTTTTTTTTGGGAGGTTTTAGCCTCAATGACTGCGGTTTTTCATGGTTTGAAACGTATTGGAAAGGTCAAAACACTTGAAAAGTGGGTGCCTCACGATTTGAACGATCGACTGACATTGCAACCAAAGCAATCCTTTTTTGGATCGGATCGTCACGTGTGATAAAAGTGAATTCTCTACGAGAAAAGAAGACGTTCAGTGCAGTGATTGAACACCGATGAGTCACCTGGTCACTTCCTAAAAGCGGAAATTCACGATGATTACTGTATGGTGGTGAGCGGCTGTTCTGCATCTCACCAACCATACTTCCCAGACCTCTCGCCAACCGACAACCACCTTTTCAAGTACTTCGATAAATTTCCCATCGGCAGAACCTTCGCAGGACTAGTCAAAAACGGCGTTCGTCGGCTTCATCGAATCCGGAGCACACAATTTTTATGCTGACGGAATTAATTGACTTGTGCTACGTAGGTAAAAGCGGACTGATTCAAAACGCGTTCATTTCGGGTAAACTCGAAAAGTAATCACTGAGATATTAAGCTTGTCGCTCATTTATCCGGCACAGCACAGCACGGCGCTGTCCGTCGCCTGATGGCGACAGGTAGTAGTATCGGTCACTTTTCCAGCTACAACCAACATACTGAAGGTGCTGTTTGTTCGCTTCCAAGGGAATTTTACTTGACATCGAGCGGTGACAGAAACATGTCTTATCATTAGCAGTTCTGACGAAGAAGTCATTATAGTGGCCGCATTATTGAATGTATTAATCAAAAGAGGCCAAATCTGGGAGAGTTTCCATCATCTCTTCAACCATCTGAAAGAAGACGAGCAGAAATTTTCAGAACTTCTGGATATTCTAGAGCCTGCCTTAACAAGCATCTCAATTTTTTTTCGTCCATTTTCACAGGTACCGTCTGACACTGTGCTGTCAAGTGACGGAATAGCAAAATAGAGAGACAGACACTTATCAGGCACGTTTGGACAAGTTGATACTGGCAAGGGGTTTCCTTTCTGATGTGGTGGAGGACGGACGTGCCGACAGCGACCGTCCACAAAGAAGGCACGCGGACGCCATTGTTGGGGACCAAATTCAGTTTGTGTTGTGAATGTCTGCCGTCATAGAACGTGCCATCATTAAATTAATCATTTTTGTGAACAGTCTATAAGTGTTGAAGAGAAACAGCACTCCCATTCACGCCGGTTGGAGGCCGGGGTGGACCGGATGTCCAGGAGACAGGTTTTTACCAAATAAATGTGTTATTTATGTGTAAAGTCTTGAAGTCTCCAAAAAATATTAAGTGTTTTTTTATATAATAAAAAATTTAGACAAAAAATCTGTCAAACACCCATAAGAGAGAGACAGTGATACCCCGCCACTCACCCCAGTCCGTCACAGCACGTACCTTCATTTGTCGGTCAGGATCGGAGAGCTAGAATCCTTTTCGGCGGCGGACGTTCTTGGCTGTGCCGTGCCGGGCTAATGGGCGGTTGTCCATTCATTTTCATTGTTCCAATCCTATCCGCATTTTGACGGGACGGGACGGGCCGTGCTATGCTGTGCCGATTTTGGACGGCCGACTTTGTACCGGTCGTCCAAATTCCAATAGTGAACCACATGTGGGAACGGGACCTGGCACACACGCCGACCGGTGATCGTCGCCGGTAAAATACCGGTGAGCAGCCGTCCACTGCCACTGTATCGCCGGCAATACCGGGAAGTAGTGGCGTACATGACTAAATACACTCTTGCATACTCACCGGTTTTTTACCGACCATTCCAGTCTCGAATGCTCGGTGAAATTGTAGTTACTACGCATTAACTTCGTTTTGGTAGTGCGAGCTAATTACGACAACAAAGCAACTGATTGTTGGACCGATAAAAATCCGGTGAGTGTGCAAGCACTCGCTACCAATAAAATATCGGCCGATTTTATACTGGCCGTCCAAAATCGGTGTGTGTGCAACTAGCGAAACTTTGCAGTTTTAAGCTTGTCGCTCACTTGCCCGGCACAGCACAGCACGGCGCTGTCCGTCGCCTGATGGCGACGGGTAGTAAGTAGCATTATATCGTCCACTTGTCCAGCTACAACCAGCATACTGAAGGTGCTGTTTGTTCGATTTTAAAAGAATTTCATTGCGATGATAGAAAAATGTCTATCACTAACAGACCTGACGAAGAAGTCGTCATTATAGCGGCCGCATTATTGAATGTAGAAGAAAATAGTCACAAAAAAATGGGTCCATCCCATTAATCAAAAAAGGGGAAATCTGGGAGAGTTTCATCATCTTTCAACGATCTGAAAGGAGACGAGAAGAAATTTTTCCAGTATTTCCGAATGACTCCAGGGCAAATTTTCAGAACTTCCTAATATATGGAAATCACAGAATTGAAGTAGCTACCATGTAGTTTTATACTTTTTATATAGTCAACAATTTCCACACTCTTTTTTTAGATCTTTTATTTCACAATTTAATCTTTCTCCCAATCCAAAAATATCCAATTTTTCAGAAACAAAGAGTGTGAATTGCAATTCTGTCAGGAACTATCAGAGACCCATCACAAAAAAAGTACACAGCATTTTCATTCACTCGACTTGTCTCTGAGGCGTATATTCACACTTCCAAGATGAAAATAAACCCTTTGTCGAGAATCTTTTGTGTCCCGAAAGTTCGTCATTCAATAAAACTTTCATTACCTTATCATTGATTTGTTCTTCACAATCGCTACGAAACAAAAAAGAATATATTTCAATCTACCTATGAGAGATTTATCTCGGAAACAATGGATATGTTTGTTATCATGACAAAGCGTTTTCGTTTCGCGAATGACTCAGGTGGTATGGATGAACAGTTTTATATGAAAATGCGTTTCTCGGAAAATTGAAATGGATATTTCTGTAACGATTTACCTACCAACTGCGCTTTATACTTTCTTATTGCCGTGCCTCAAGTGATGGAGAAAGAGGTTATACGATCGTTTTGGAGGATTATTTGTTTTCGATCTGAAGTCTTGGGAATTTTGTCTACTTTCTGTGTTCAGTTGTGCCTGGAACTTTTATTGCTCCTTGATATGTTTCTGATTAAATGTAAGGTGGAATACATTTTGATGCATTGAATTAATTTTTTTTACCAGTATACTATTATTTAAAAAAATAGTTTATGAAATTTAGAACCCTAGCGAGTTTACTGTTTCAAATTTTGACATACTGAATCTGATTTTCAACTGCTGTATTATATCAAAGTTGTCATGTCATGCAAATTTTTTTGCCAAAGGAAAAATGTTTTGTACTCTTTTTGAAAGTTCGAAAGAATAAATATTATTCAACATGTGGATTATTGACTCAAACAGAAAATTTTAATATTTACAGTTATAAAAAGGTTTAAAATATGCATTATGAAAGAAATAATTACAATAACCAGATATTGTATAAAATTTGTGTATATTGTTATACCAGTAGATTCTTTATAAGCTGAACTGGTATTTGAGGGCCAATTAATGTCAAACCAGCTATTGGACTACCTATTTTATTGTGTAGTGTTGGTACCGTTATCAATAAGTTGTTACAATGTTATTTCTACTTTTTGTAAATTCTGCCATATCTAATAGTTGAATATATATGTGGATAAAGAGTAAATTGTGTAATTTTTTGGTAATGGGGATTATCTAAAAATAATGAAACACAATATGATAGAATACTTTCGAAGTTGACTCTTCTAGCTTCCATAATTCAGAAATTGAAATGTTTATAGTCAACGATCCAACAACGGCTACTATTGAACATATTCTCAGTACTTTACACGACGTTTATATTTATTATAGCATGTTCATAAATTTAATCGAGAACGTCCCTTTATTTCACCTCTGTCATGTACCCTAACCGCTCACGCATTAGTTACAGACAGGCACATGAATATATAATTTCGTACACGAACCGCTGCTGGAATTGGTCTCGTAACACGTACATTGACATTGAAACTGTTTGTTAAACTATTAGTGCTAATCAATGGATGAAAGCTGTTCTGTCTGTCCGATTTTTCGTTAACCAGCTGTCGCCCCTACGAACAACAACCCTAAAAAGTATAAACTTGTGCGAGCTAAGGATTATTGAGGTCTTACCATTTATCGAGTGATTCCTGAAATCTGCCCGAATTCAAAAAATGTTGATGGATTCTTTCATTTGATAATTCAGTTTTTAGAATTTGAAAGCAATTTGAGCAACAATTTTGAAATGTAAGTAATACATTTTCAGTGTTTCGATTTGAAACAAATGGTCCAGAGATCCGAATATTCTGTAATAGTGAATTCATCTCCAGGAAGGTAAATCTTGGTTTTGATAGGAAGGTGCACTCTCATTTTTTCTTCTACTCTCCCTCGTGTATCTATCACTTCTAAGAAACAATTCTTCAATTGAGTAAGTAGAAACGATGGGGGAAAACGTTGTCAAACTTTTGTACAACTTACCCTGTTGAATCGATATATTTAGGTAGATAGAACAATTTATTTCCATCCAGTGCTCGTTTATGCTTAACTTATTATTTGAATGAAATTAAAAAAAATAAAAGAAATCATCTAAAGGAACAATTCGTTCAGGCCAGTCTCAACTCCCTACACTGTAGGTTAATGACTGGCCTGAACGAATTTTTCCTTTAGATGATTTGATTTATAGCCAGTCTTCAAGTATGCTCACTGACTATATGTGAAAAATAAAAGAAAATATATCCTAGCCGAAAACTCGAAAATTACAATATTATTCAAGGATATAAATAATATACTGATCTCTATTTTAATTGAATGTTGAGTACATTTTAATACCATCCATATAAATCTATTCAAATATGAACAATTCATTAATACTTGTTCAGTTTCCAGTTATAGTAGGTATCTCGTGAAACCAAAATGTACATTATGACTAGTTGTTGCCCGCGGCTTTGCCCGCGTAGAATTTGGATTGTCACATCAAGTTTTGTGACACACTATTTTATATAAATAGTTACAATATTTTTTTATTAACTCAAAACTTCAGGTTTCCAACTTCAAAACTAACCAATAGAATCTTTGAACCCCTTTTCCGTCTTGGGGTGGAAATTTCTAATTTCCTTTCTTAATACTTATTTACGCAATACAAATAACCTACCTGCATATTTCAAGATTCTAGGTTCAGTAGCTTTGGCTGTACGTTAATAGAAGAGCGGGCAACAGCTAGTAATTTATATTTTTACATTAAAAATACAGTGACTGAAAAAATATGCCAACTGCATCAAGTAATGAATAGCTTAGAGAATCGAATTATGTTACCTATAAAGAAATTCGCAACACAACCATCAACGCCGTCTGCCCTCACGCTTCTGCACTTAAAATGACAATTGTATCAATTTTTATAAGAATTTGACAGTTATTCTAAAATGTGCATTGTAAAAAAGTATCCAATTTGATTGTATTTATGGCTCAGTATTTCGCATATAGTGACTACCACATAAGAGGTAGATATATGCTTATTTAAGATAAACAATCTTACGGTACATTATCTGCAAGTAACTCCAACGGTATAGGCAGCGCACGCCATGATAGCTCTCAGGGAGAAAGAATTTTTCCGACTTACTTGATACTTATCGTTATATGTTATGACCAAAATTACACAAAATCTTTGTGAATTGTAGCCTATATGTTATTCTGATGTATAAGCTGTATTTATGTAAAGTTTCATCTATATCCGTTCAGTCGTTTAGGCGTGAAAGAGCCACATACACACATATATACAAACACACATCCCCACAAAATTTCACATTTATAATTCTATAGATATATACATGTAGGTAAAATGTTTGTTTGAAGGTGTTTGACAATGTTTCATGGTACATTTCATTAGTTCGGACTTTCATTGTCTAATATTATATACATACAATGATGTGAAATCCCTTAAAGAATCAATAAAATTGAAAAGATTAGCTAAAAAAGCAATAAAATTGAAAAGATTAGCTAAAAAATAACAATTATATTAAGGGAAAAAACTTAAATTACTAGCAACAATTGAAAATTAAACAATTAACAAGAAATGAAAATTATAAGATAACAAGCCAAGTTACTTCACGACGTTTCGATTATTATTTTCCTAACTGTGGACGATTGCTTTAAGCTATTTGGCTTCAACTTCCCCATTTTTATATAAAAAATTGTGAGAATCTTCCAGAAGAAGAAAAAGGCGATTGAGTTCAGATTAAACTTATTATTTCAAGGATAGAGCATGTATAGAAGTTACTTTCATATACAAATTGGAAGATAAAGCCCCCCCGAAACAACTACTTTCAAATTGATATTCAATTACAGGAATGTGTTCATGTTAAAGTAGTTGTTTTCAGAGGTATTTTTCTTTGGTGTAATTCAGTACCGATATGAAAGTAATTAGTTCGAAAGGGTTTTTTCTTTGAGTTTGTATCCAAAAAAAACTTCTGTATGTGTTCTATATATCCTCTTCTAAAAATGTTCACTTTTCAATCCCAGTGCATTGGTGCATCAAAATTGTATACGAAATATTTTTTAACAACTTCACTTCTTCCTTATTTGAACAAAAAAATATGTTCTTTCTTGACTTTAAATATTGAACAAAGGTATATTTTTTGAAAGATACATCAGAGTTTTTTATCGACTTTTACACAATCTTAATCTTTTAGAGGTTAGAATATGCTTCAGAATTCTAAAGAATCAGATGTAACTTGCAGTTACAAATGTAAAAAGAGTTTTGACTTGCTAACGACGGAGGCAAATTTTTACCTTTGAGATTGTGTAAGATGATTATCACCAGAAAAGTCGGTAAAAATGTATTGACTCTTTCCGAGACTTGTTCCTTATGCTCATTTTCAAACCTATAGCTTTGAACATCCAATCTACTCATTTACGATTTTGTCATTATTGCGGTAGTGTAAGGATATTAGGAAACCATATCGAGTCAAGCTTATTATCCATTGTATAATGTTTCAATTATGTACATGTACAGCCAGCAAAGACTGAGAATATACAATAAACGTAAACTTAAATGTATTGACTAGTTATCAACTGAAATGAAGTTCAATCTTAGTATTAATCAGTAGTTTGAAGTGTTTTACTCCCATTATTGAAGTTTGCGTGTTGAATGATAAACATCCGGGAGATAGTATGCAGGACCTGGTTACATCAAAATATGTTCTCAATGTTTTACTGCTCAACCAACTTTTGCATCCTATGGACGTTTTTATAAGTTACCAAACAAATAATAAAGTAATTTTGAAGAAACAAAATCCATTCCTTCTTTGAATATCGGTTTCATTTCAATGATTCATAATAAATACATTGTTTGCGAAACAGGTCAACTTTACCCAGGCTGTGTCGAACATGGTCGAAACTCTTGATCAGAAAAAGCATTCTTCTTCAATAATATGGTTGAGAAAATGGGTTGGATATGAGAGTTTTCGCTACGAACGGCAAATCAAGTCCCGAAATAGCAATCATAATATCGAATGTCTTATGCGTAGAACTCACTAACAAATTGCCTACCAACAGAACTGTTAGCCTGGCAGAGGATAAGTAGAAGTTTTTATCACGGAGCAGTTAGTTAATACTGTTTTTATAAAAATTTAAGAGATACTGGTGATGATATTTACACTTTGGGAGTCGCTAAAAAACTCTAATTTGCTGGATAAAAAATGACTTCCATTAAATATGCTACCCAGGAATAATATATTCTGTTTTCTGTTTAAAATTCTGTTCAAAATTTTCCGTTAACCAGCTGTTGCACCCCTACGAACGACAACCCTCAGAAGTAGAAACTTGTGCGAGCTAAGGATTAACGAGGTCTTACCTTTTAACGTGTGATTCCTAACGCATATATAGTCACATACTTTAGTTTTACTGCTGGAATGTCTTGGAAAAGAAACTTCCGAAGTGCTCAGTGACTTTTTCCTGTATTTGTTAAACGCATTCAACTTGAAGTAATGTAATTTATATTTCAGAAACGTGTGAGCTTGGTATTAGATATGTTAACTATTTCTTGGAAATTGTTCAAATGCTTCCAAACTTATCCCAAAATAATCAAAGTTATTTCGCTATAACACTATAGAAATCATGTATTTTACATTATGTTTCAACTTTCGCTCCAAAACACCAATATTTGTCACGTGGCCGTGACGTCATATGTTCTCAAACCTTGGTAAAATGATTAAGCGGAATCGATTCTTTTAGTTTTTTCTGATTATTGCAGATGTACGATGCCTTTGTATTTGAGTACTAAAATTAAAACACCTGAAAGGTTCGTCATAGGTAAAAGTGACTCCAGTGACACATTTATAAATTTAGTTAAAACGGAAGTTACTATTTGTTGCAAAGAAATTAGCCACCTTGAAGCAATCAATGCTCAGTAACTTCGAACTAATTGCCTTAATAAATTCAAGAGCTGTTGCGCTTGATATTATTTAGACATTTGACCGTGTGTGGCATGAGGGTGTGTGCCCTCATGCCGTGTGTGACATGAGGGAAGTCAAACTTCGTTGCTATGGCTTGCCAGATAATTTTTGTGTATGGCCCTTCAGTTTCCTGAAAGAACGTTCCCTGCAAGTGACCGTCGATGAATATCTCTCGAATACTTTCACCATCAACGCTGGTGTTCCTCAGTAATCCATATTGTCTCCAACCCTCTCTTTATTGTATATCAACGACTTATTGGAAAAAACGAAGAATCCAATATATTGCTTTCCTGACGCAACATACTTGTCTCGTCATTACATTTGGATTCCAGGACATCGGCTGCGGATGCACATCTTCACCGGCAGCAGGAGGTTGCATATCTTAATGACGAATTGGGGTGAAAGTAACCAGGTTCAATTCAATGCCAAAATCTGTTTGAAATCTGTTTTTCCGTTAATCAGCTGTCGCCTCCATATGAACGACAACTCTCAGAAGTTGAGAAACTTGTGCGAGCTAAGGACTAACGAGGTCTTACCTTTTAACGTGTGATTACTAACCCAAGCATCGGATTTTTCCAAAAAGATAAATGTCTCGGAACCGGATATAATAATGCCAGGTCAGACAATGCCGCTTTCTGCTTCGATAATAGACACCAATATGTTTTGGCACAACCATGTCGCTGGAATTGCATAGGCAGCTTCTCAAAAGTTTGAACCACTGTTGCGAACCAAAAAACTGTACACACCTCAGCAACTTCGATGCATTATAAAGCTCAGAACAGACCTTTGGAGTATTGTTCTCATCTATGGAGCTCTGCCCCTAAGCATACCCTGAAGCTGCTGGATTCCATCCAGAAAACAACCATCCGCCTGATTGAAGACGCGAACATCACTTACAACCTTGGTAGTCTGGATCATTGAAGAAAGGCTGGAGATTTGTCTCTTGTTCAGATGAGAGCGATTTTCCTGTAGTGATGGTGTTTTGCCCTTAAAAAAATCATTTTCCTTAATGTAAAATATTTGTATGATCAATTTCAAAGGTAGGGTGAACGAATACGAAAATATTGCAAAGGAATCACTAGGAAAAAATGTTAAATCAACGTTTCTGACAGCGATGATGTTTGTTAACAAATGCCGTCATGCATTTTGATTAATTTTCGTAGTATTGCAATTATTGAGTGCAAATGAAATTCCTTGAAAATAATAAATATACCGCGTTTATATATTTAACAACCGTTTTGCGGCAACATCATATTTTATTTCAACATCCCTATTTGAGACCTTGCTTCTATAACCATATTTGAATTTATATCAAAATATATGAATTATTTTAACTAATGACCAAATGACTGGTGTAATTTAATGAAAATTATGTCTGAGGAACTTGTTTATTTTCACTCGTACAAAATTCCTTATTACCCAATAATATTCAATTTGTGATATTGATGACTTATTTATTTTGTGGAAATTCATCTTCAATTAGATNTCAGGAAAATTTTAATGTACACAAATGTTTCTCGCCGCTGAAATTTAAGACGGTTATCTCTATTTATTCACCCCTTTTAATGTAAACCGACACACACAGGGAAGTTTCTTGGGCGACGTTTATTTCTGTAATTTATATTGGTACTTTTGAATGAATATTATCATTGTTATAGGATTTTCGCATTTGACTCAACGGTTAATATTCATCATGTTGCGTGCAGTATATCTGTATAACCATTTCACGTGACAATCTACGATTTGACATTAAATGAGTCAATTTAATGAAAATGAAAAATAATTCTCAGCGGATAACGCGAAGAGTTACTTACTCAAAGGTTAATCAAAACTTTCTAGCGACCCGTTCCGGCTTCGTACGGATAGTAGAGCATATTATGCGTGCATTTTTTTCTGTCATAATGTCATATCAACTTGTCCATGACGCTTCTCGTTTTTACCTGAATTACACGAAAAACATGGACAAATATTGGTACAAACTCTCCCCTCATACGATCCCAAAATGAATTTGATCAACGTATTCAAAAAATCAATCTAGATATATTAACACTATTTACTTATCACTATTTATTCATCACTATTTACTTATCAGTAAAAAAATTATCAAATCTTTATATTTTTAACTTTGGTACAGAAATATTATAACTTATGATTGACACTCGTCAATTTCGTTAAATATCGAAAATTCTTATTGTAGGATATTTGTATGCACATGTATTTATATGGAAAATACCTTATGTTATTTTTCTACCCATTTCTTTCTTATCCATATCGTTATCAATGCAGCTTCTAGTTTATTTCCTCAGGTATTGTACGTGGCATTTTCAAATTTGATTTCTGACTCGACACGATAGATTTATCTATGACTTGTGTTTTCAACACAAATACTGCTCCCAGACACCAAAACTGCAATACTTTTATCGACGCCATACAGTAGAGTTAATTTCCTAATGACGGTAACTTGTATTGGGTTATTTTACACCAGAGGTTACACTTCACCTTTTCTGTAAAAGTGTTTGTTTTAAAAATGAATGAAATCATACGACTGAAATATACCGATAGAAACGAAGGAGAAATGTCCAAAGGTGAATGTGGTCTAAAGTTGCAAATAGTATAAGTAAAAAGTCGTAAGCATCTCATTTTTGTTGCACCTCTAACTTACGAAACACTGTTAGAAAATTTGAAGAAATTTTTTATATCATTCCTTATTGAATCATTTGTTTTTTGATGCTGTCTAATGATTACAACTTGAATTTTCTCTTTCCCTTGCTTGAAAGTTTCAGATTTCGTATTCAAGTAACACTTTATTGTGAGATTTGAAAGAATCTGTAAAAAAAATAAAAAAAGATAAGCTGAAAAATAACAATTGTATTAAGCAAAAAAAAATTACAATGAAATAAAATACAAGCAACAACCAACAACTGGACTTATTCCTCGAATGACCTATAAATAGTCAGATCTCGGAGGAATAATTCCTGTTATCACCCGAAGACGATTGTGGATGCTATCAATCGAAACGTCGTAAAGTAACTTGGTTTGGAATCTTTTAATTTTCATTTCTAGTTGATAATTTTTCAATTTTCATTTCGTGTTAATAGTTCTTTTTTTATTCTTCGGTTATTGCTTGTGTTTTATTTTATTGTAATTTCAGTTTTTTTTGCTTAATATAGTTGTCATTTTTCAGCTAAATCTTTTTTATTTTTTACAGATTCTTTCAGGTATTTCAAATCAATTTATATCATGTTAGACAATGGAAGTCGGAACTATGAAATACGCTTGAAGAAGCTATTGTATAGTGAAACATGTGTTACGGTTCAACAGTTTACTGAAAATCTCACAACAAAGTGTTGAAATGAATCCGTTATGAATTGTTATTAATCATCGGTCAATTTCATTACATATTTTAGGTTTCGTATTTCGAAAGGAAACGTTGTCAACCACGAATGATATTATTGCAATTAGTTGTATTACAGACCGCAGACTATTCTATTTGTACAACGGAAATATGGAATTCAAAATGTTTATTTTCGAGCAGAATTCAAGAGTTTGCCAATTCTTCCGCATTTTCTATATTTGTCTTGTTTAATTTCTCTATTGATATATTTTTTTGTTATAGGTAAGTTACTCTCTCTGTACGAATGGGAAGCTGTTATATTGGATGCACACCAAAAGGTTGTATAAACATTTCTTATTAAATAATACAGACTGTGTCCAATTGGTCATGAGATCCTCAAATGAATTAACATACTTATTTTGATCGGAATGTATACTTTTGGCTCATCTTTCAATGATTAAAAGTTGTCCAATTTAATACGTACATAACTCCACTATTACAGTTTTATTTTAACTCAAAATAGTATATTATGCAACGATCATGTAATGATGGTTATTAAGACACGAGCATTAACCGGGATACGAAACGAGCCGAAGGCGAGTTTTGTATGGTATATGCGAGTGTATTAATAACCATTACATGAGAGTTGCATACTTATTTATGCTATATAGGTATCCCATACAGGTAAACCATCCAGGCGTACCACCCATACAGGTATACCAACCTAAATTAATTTCACAATTTTGCCTTGTATAGCTGAAAATTGTTTTATAAAAACATATATTGTAAAATAATAGATAAAGGAAAATTGTAAAATTAATTTAGGTTGGTATATCTATATGGGTGGTACGCCTGGATGGTTTACCTGTATGGGATACCTATATAGAATAAATAGGGTTAGCTCGCATTAGTTTCTAGTTTTAATCTTCCTCTTTGAAGATGATCACTTGGTGATCAAAACACGTGTCGAGGTGTTGAAAATAACGATTTGGTGTTGGGAAAAAACTCCAGTAATATTTAAAAAAGATCATCAAACATTTTTATAGAGTAGAATAGAGTTAAATTCGGTGACCTAGTAGGTCAACTACTGGATGTTCATGTGGCAGTCCATTTTTTCCGAATCTCTCACGAAGGTTAACTGTCTATAAGTTCTAGTTTATCCCAAAACATTCCATTTTCCACGTCAAACGTAAATCATATAAAATTTTTTCAATATAGTATATAATTAAACTAACTTGTTTTAAAAGGCCCATCAAATATGTTTGGCTATCATTTTGGATTCTCATTAGACATCAGACGCTGTTATTGAATTATGTGGAACCACTAGCGAAAAATAAATCTAAAAGATTTTTTCCCTTATATAAGACGGTTACAGTTTTCTCGATGTACATTTCAACAATTAACTAAACAGGCTATTTATATCATCTCCCGATGGCGCCAAAATCAAACATTTTCTCTGTACAACGTATATTTGAATCAGTACACAACCATTCTTATCTCGCACAAGTTAAGACTTTCGTTCGTAACAGATCGTGAGGAATACCTGATTTTAAGAATAAAACAAAAATGTTGAACCACATTTTAGATTTCCATTTCCAAACTCACTTACGAGGTGAAAATAACTGATCTTCTAAATGTTGATTTGTTCAAGTTTTTCATAGCCTTGCAAGGGTAAGTCTGGAAAGAGTTCGGCTTAAACTGACTGTGCGGCAGCCATCATCATGCAAAACAGGAGTAAAAAGGAATATAAAAAAAGTCATTTGATGAAACTTTGTAAAGACGTTTCACTTGTCATAAGAATGAAGAGTTCATGAAAATTTGTATGATGAAGGGGTGTTTGGGGGAAGGGAAATGTGAGTGTTGGAAACTGAAAATTAATTTTGATGCATTCTTGACAAGTGACGCATATTTTTTTGGAATTTTAGGAAAAAGCCACCCCAAAAAAGTAAATATCGGCACTATAGTCGAAAAACACATAATTCTATTATCAAGTATAACATTCCATCATTGAATTGCTTGAAATAATGGTTGAACTTCAATTTATTAGAAGAAGTAAGTAATCGAATAAGGTTCTATTATTCATAATAAAGCACTATGGAAATAACTGAAGTGAAAACGTTTAAATTGAAAGTAGTTGTTTCGAATTGGCTTCTAATTCTAGTTATTTTTGAAAGTAACTTCTAGGAATGATCTACCCATATTTGTAAAGAATTTATTTTGAAATTAATTGTTTTTTCCTTCCTTTGTGAGTTTCCCACATTTTTTATAGAAAGATGGAGAAGTAGTAGGCAGAAACCATTCTTTCCCAAACAAAAAAGTGTTGGTTCTTCTTCATCTTCCTGTTCGGCATTAGGAAATTTCAAGTATTTACATACCTTGCACAGCTTTGTACATGAAATTCAACAAAGAATAATGTTCTCTGCTTGTACATGACACCAACTCCAGAATGTCTTAGTGGGCAGCAACAAGTTACCATCCTAATTTGTCCAATCCTAATCCAGATGATAATTTTTTACCAAGCCACAATTGAAACTGATAATAACATCTGTGTGAATGCTGTCATTATATGGGTGGAAGGGTTTCCAAATTTCCACTATGGTTTTTTAGAGACTTTTGAAATAGTCTGTATTTCAATTCATTTATTGTGTATAATCTCTCTTCAGTATCTAAATGTATTGTATGTATTTGACTATTTGAATATGATTTTCACGTAGGGTGTTCTATGTTTGCCTTAACAGAATATCAGATTGTGTATACCTTTCCCGAAAAATATGAGGGTTTTCGACAATAGCGACAATTGTGCCTTTTATCATTGCCAATCAGAAAAAATGAACACTAATCGCTGAAACAGATGTTTAACAGAAGATAAGGAATGGTATTGACTCGATGAGACATGATTTCACAAAACATGATTCTTCTATCATAATCATCCTCATGGAGCTCTTGAAGAATCTACATTTTATGTGTCTCGTGTGATATTCCCGTCTGTTCTGATACTGATCGTGAGAAGCTCGTGGGCTCTGCAGCGAATGCCCCCAAAACTTCAATTTGAGCTGCTTTATTTAGTACTCTGGGGTTATTTTTTTTTATTCGTTACTGAACCATTTTCATAAAACTTATTCACCAAATTAAGCACATATCGGTGATTTACATTATAATTTGGATGTCTTTCGTTAAAAGTGCGCACTTTTCAACTTCTCATTAAATTATAATAATTTCAATTCTGTCTCGAAGAATGTAAACCATTTTTACACTTTTATACACTTATCAAAGTAATCACTAAACAGCCTACCAGGTACAACTGTATGCACAACACTACCACATCGTTCAAATTTGTGAACCAATTTTTTGCCTGAAAACAGAAACTTTCTACAGCAGAAGTAGCAAAAAAGAACGGTTATCTGTACACTTCCTGTCTACTTTTTGATGTAAATTAATTGGAGCTAATGGCTAATAAAGAGAGGAACGGCACCACCTAATATTCTAACCAGTTCTGATCAAACCAAGCATCTTAGTATAGACGTACTAATAATTACTTTTGTTAGTTTAGAACGCTATTTTTCGAAAAATGCTCATCAAAAAGTAAGTCAGGGTACCATTGGAAGCAAACTGAACGCCAATCAAAATGATGTGCCGCACTTGCCCACCTTCCAATTTGAAATTCTAAGGGTAACATTCACCCCTCCTAGAGGGTGAACCACGAGAGCCACAAATAGTCCTTGAAAAGGTCCCCCTTGACAATAAAATTGACCTGTTTTTTCGATTCTCCATATTGTTTACTGGAAAGAAGATATTAAAGGTGAAAAGTTTTCAAATTGACACCCTGTATATATTTACTTGTATGGCGACTGAAGAAAATTTGCAGCTTCGTCAATAAAACCTGATGGTCTCTGGACAATAAAGCATATTATTATTATCATTTGAGAATCTAATCAAAATCTATTTTCCATTTTAGTGTAGAGTAATATACATTTTTTAATATTCCCTTATTTATTCAAATGTTCTTTTTCTACTCATTTATACAAGTCCGTTCATTTTTTTTTAGATAATGGAACTCCAAACCTCTGACATTCATTAAGAAACATTATCATCTCTCGTCTCTTCTCGCTTGCGAACGTTTGAGTTGAAATAAAATAATTAGTGCCGGACATTTCTTTGACGCGCGTGCTCTAAATTCAACGGGCGACCTTCCTAATTCGACTGAATTGGTATCGGTGTGGCCCTGAATAGATAATTCTTATCGTGAAGGAGAAAAATTTAGGTATTCGAACACCCAAGTCACGCTTTATGACAAAAATGAGGGTGGAGTCGTTTTTGCTCCTGTGAATGAGTATACCAGTTGTGTACCAATGTGTGAAGGGGTGGTTTATTTCAAGACTCGTACTTATTTCGAGTAATTTCAGAGGCATCATTGACTTGTGCAAATTATGTTGCTGGAAAGTTTAAAAAAAAGTTTTGCTAATGATTATATTTCGACTTATTTTTAGACAGTAAGAAGATATTCGATGGATTAATCTTGTACAATTTGGAATATGACTAACCTAGGGTGCTTACATGAAGAGGTGGGTTCCGGTCCCGATTTATCGGTGCAGGTCGGAACCAAGGACCGTTATATAACATAGGATAGCTGGATGACTACAGATTTTCGCCAGTCGAGTAGCGCTCGGCGCTATCGCGGACCGATCTCAAAGCGTTCTCCATTACACATACGGAGCGAATATTACATTTTATATTTTTTGTTATACTTTTGGGACATTTTTCGTTCATTTAATCAATACAAATTGAGAAATTGATGTAGTAAAGTTTTTAAAAGAAAGTACAAACTTTATTCACGAAAATAGAACAAAAACTACATAAGGAAAGAACAATTAAATAAAATTCTTAATGGGTACAGATGTAATGTACATCTTTACATTCGGCTGTGATATCCCGGTACAGTAACTTTAAAGATTCAATGGACATTATCATCCCTTTCTGAAATGTTTGTAAACATTGTTTTCCTTAGGCTCTCATGTCAAGTAGCATAGTTTTAACTTTATCTAAATGGTGTTCTTGTTCATTTAAATAAATTCCATAAGGAGCTTTCAAACGATTGGGATCAGGTGGTGTTTACATGACTGTTGAAAATATCAAACCAAGAATTAACATCGTTTATAAACATGCCAAGGTCTTCAGCAAGTTTTTTGTCGGGGTCAGGTTTGTATCGTAACAGAGCCTGTGCTGTATTGCGGGACAGTAATTCGGCTGCTAGTCTTACGTTTTGTCGTTTACTTTTTTCAACAGTAATATGTTTTTGTGAAATTTTGTAACAGGAATTTACCTCTGTATCAGTTAACTCTATTAAATTTTCCAACGGTTGTTTACATATTTTAATATTTCCGTCACTGTCTAGAACAAATCCTCTGTCCAAAAGCCAATTACGGATGAGTTTAAGCAAATGTGGAGCATCCGCAAAAACATATAAATTTTTTTCCGTCTGTGGATGGTTGAAATAGGTCTTATTTATATCAACAGATAAATATTTCCACAAGCCAACATTGCTGCTTCCACAGTCGCTGACAATTGCCACACACTGGTATGATATTTTATGCAATTGTGTAATAATATTCATTAATATATCCTTCGTCATTTTTTGGTCGAAGCCTATATAAATAGGCTGCTCTCAAGTGGAAAAAAGGCTTTGAACCATACACACTTGCATTAATTTGTAGTTGCCTAGAACTTGATCTTCGCCAACATCATATTTTATTAACCTTTACTTAGTCGAAGGAAATTACTACTTTCAAAAAAGTTAGCACATCTTTCAATAAGCCTGGCTTTATAGTAATTTTTGATGCCCAACTCCTTAAAGTGGACAATGCTGGTAAAGGAAAATTTAGTTTAGTTCGCAAAAATACATAACATTTTCTGCTAAGATAACGAAGAGTAAAAGCAACAGCAATCTCTTCTGTAGTCCAATTCACGCGTTTCTTTTTGTTTAGAAGAATGGCAATTTGATTATCTGTCAAAAGTTTTTTAATGCATTTAGGGCCTCTTCTTTCTGAGGAGATTTTTTTTTTCTTACTTTTCATTTTATAATAAACAAGCTGTTTTCTTTGTAAATTCAATCTTTGCTTCATACTTTCCATTTTTTTGCATAATTTAGAGTAATTTTCGCGGAGCTTTTCATACTGAATGGATATATTATTTTCTGATGCAATTAAAGCGTTGCTGATAATGTAAGATGAACCTGCTAATGAGGATGGTTCACTTGAAATGGTAAGGTTCAAGTCGACTGAAGTAGCTTCTGGCTCCTTTTCGAAAATCTTATCCATTTCTTCTTTGTGACGTGTCACCTTTTCCTTTTTGCCTTTTTGCCTCTCGCGATGAATTTTTTGGTGGTACAAATGTTGGACAGGTTTGGGGCAGATTTAAACTAGGTACAGCACTTTTTTTAAGCAGTTTCCTTACAGGCAATCCTAATAATTCGTTTCTCAGGTCTCTTCCCTAACCATTGCTAGTAAAATGAACGGAACAAATTTGACTGGTATCAGGATTCCATTTATCCGCTCTTTTGCAGCGTCTTATCCATTCTTTTCGTACAGTACCCGATACGAAATCATTTGCTTTAGGAAAGTTGTGGTAAACAATGTCTTTTCCGGTAAATTTTATAGACACACGGCAGTTGTTACAAACAAAAACAGCGCAACGACGTCCTGGCATGTTTATTGTAAAAAAATCTTTCATTTACTAGATGCACGCGTTCACAGTCACACACCGCGATATTCCAACGGCTACGGGTCCGCGGTGATGTCATAAAGTAGTGGGGACTCGGTTCACGCACGACAACGATGCTGGTATAGGGATCTGGCTATCCTATGTTATATAACGGTTCTTGGGTCGGAACTAGTCGTTGCAGGGTTAACTTGTGTAAAGAATCATGTATTTGTGTTACTATGGAACGCATTTGTTTCTTCCCATAATGCTGGTTCATCGAATATCATGGGTATAATAATAATAATAAAATGAGTTTGCATGCCTAATCGTCCGTTTCACGGTAGTTTGGAGTGTCTACCTGCCAGAATGGTACTGGAAGGAGCCTGTGAAGTCATCAGGAGTTCGGATACCCTTCGCTGCATGAGAGAGCAGGAAATGGAATATTTCTCCTCAAGGCAGCTGATGAACTCGGTTTAGTTATCAACACTGAACGAGGTGATCACAACTCTGTCGGAACCCGTTGGAAGCCGTCCAGCAAAAGGTCCAGAGCCACGGATACCACTCCACTCCTTTGGCAATACAAAGATTAGACAATGCATGGGGTCTTCTTTCACAAAATTGAAGATCTTTGCTTTTCTGGCTTTTCCTTTCTTCAGGTTGAGTGGGCTATAGTCGGAAACTGAGGGATTCATCATGGCCTACCAGGATGGTGTTTTCAACACTCTTGATCATCGCTTGATGGATGTAGAGGTTCCTAACTGAAAAACGGTCTCAGCCTACATCTATATAACATATTTAATATCCTTAAGACGGCTTTCTTACCATGGGGGACGGGATGGGGAACGAGAAGTGGCAAATTTATTGGAACTATTCATTTCCCAGCCTCAGACTCATACAAGCTAATAAGCCTGATGTAGATCTTCTCGACCACCAGGACAAGAAGACATTTTTCGTAGTTTTCAGCTTCTAGAGAGACGAATATCGTCCGAAAGAAGGAGGAAAAACTGATAAAATATCTAGATTCTCTTTTCGAACTCAACAGACTCTATCCAGATCACTATGTCGAAATGGTTGTTTTGATTATTGGGGTCCTTGGTGGAATGATGCCCTATCTTCTGTAAAATCTCAATAGCATGCCGGCTTGCCGCAATAAGTCAGAAATCTCTGCCGGACAAATGCAGAAGGCTGTCATTCTTGACTCACTGTGGTTGCTTAGGGCACATGATTGTCGACCCAATGAACAACGATGTAGGGAGTGGTCATTGGTTGAAAATGCTGGCGCGCCTTCCCGAATACGTCGGAGCTTCGGGGAAAGGCCCCACCAGCTTACCATTCGATAATAATAATATTACATTCATTTTCAACAGGTATACACTCGGTAACAGAAAAATATAAATAATATATAAATATAATGGTTTAACTTATTCAAGACGTAACACAGAAAGTAGAGGATGAAGAAAAATATATAAATACATTAATTGCCGTTTTATTTGCAAATATCCAATAGGTGGTACAGTGTTCGTTGAAGATATTGCAGATTTAGTAAATTGGTGATCTGATATTATTGCGTCTGGTTAGGTTAAAAAATATTGTTTGTTGTCGTGAGACTAACCTAGATTCTAAGAAATTGATACTTTTCAGTGGACACTGTACTCATTAATTACAAATTAATAATAATAAAAACAATAATGATCGTATTTTACACACCCTGTTAACTGATTGATCATCTTTTAGTAATGAATAATCACTGTTTTCAGTACCGAGAAATTAACCCTCCTGATCATTTACTTAGAGAGAAGTAAAGTGTGCTTTGAAATGTTAGTGTCGCCTTTGGCCTGTGCAACTAGCCGTATCAACGTGTACACACAGCTTTCCATCGTCCATTAAGATACGGTCATATAACTTAGAACTGGAAATTTCACAACCCATTCCACTTCAGTGATAATATGTTAGCATTTCCTTATTCAAATTATTCATTGTAATGTGTGACCCTTCGATAATTTTAGTTAGTTCACGGTCGGTTGATCAGTGTAGAATTTGGTTAGTTTGGCCAAGGGTCCAAACCCTAATTCTGGGTTGAACATTTATTCGAATCCAAGTCAAATGAGATCCGTGATGAACAGAGGGCAGTTTACCAAACCATTGAGACTTCGAGTTATGCAGTTCAATCTCCGCTTATTTGTGTTTGGGTATTTACTATAGTGGAAATCGAATGTTCAATCACTTATTCGTCAATTTTTGTTTTATGTATGAAACACATTAAAAAATTGCACGTTGAATTTTCCAATTGGCAAACTACTAAAATTTTCACACTCATTAACATACAAGAAACATAAAAAAACAAATTAGGCAACTCCTGCTACAACCCAATAGAAAGTCTTATTTGTTAAACTTTTGGTGGTACAACATGACATTCAATTTGCTTTTTAAAACAAAAATAAGGGGAGTTATGGGGGTGAATATTTGAACCTCATTGTCTCCGTAGTAGATACCCAAAAATTCCACCTCTCAAATGCCGCCCTATCAAGAGGCTAACACTTAGGGAAGGAACTAGTAATAAATACATAAAAGAGAGAAGTCAATTACTGAACACCTTTCGTATGTTGAAAGTATGCTTATGTTGATGCAATAAATAACTTTTCTTTCAATTGAAGGTTGAATAACTCCTGAGTTGAAATCTTCTCTACACGGTTACTGTGTGAAGAACATCCCATCTCGTCCATCCATCCTCACTCCTCCGGAGCGGTCCTCAACTTACTGATGAGCACATCTGACCTCTTTTAGTCGAAAGTCAGTCTTTAGGTGCTTCTACTTTCTAGTTGTTTTCTTTTATCATGGCATTCCTAACTGAATTTTTGTATGAGGTCCCCAAAAACTAACCGGAGATGTGTGTCTTTTGTCGCGAGCAATTTTGTTTCTCAGTGAATCTGATGAGATGAATTCGAAATCTGGTTGAGAAATTTTTATACTTACCAGAGCCGCCTGATAGCGATTCTCGGGGCTGCTCTCTGGTTTTGCTTCGTTGGCCTCTTGTGTTTGTCCTTCTCTCGGAATCTAGGGTCATCCCTGTTCAGTGCGTTGTGTAGCTCGCTTAGCGCTGGATTGTCGTGCGCTCGAATTCTGTAAAACGTGTCTTCTGCGTGTTGCCTCATATATGCGTCTACGTAGTGTATATTTAGGTCTAGATCCCGAAACATGTGCCTATTCGGTACATATCTTGGAGCATTTACGGCGGCCCTTACGCACGCGTTCATAAACGACTGGATGTGTCTTCTATATGTCGCTGCGCACTGGCACCAGGCAGTGTAGGCATACAGGATTATCGGTAATATTACGGTCTTTATCATCAGCAGCTTCACTTTCAATCCCATGTTGCTTCTTCGACCTATTATTGGTAATAGGTTTTGTCGGGTAGATCTCGCCATTTCTATTCTCTGCCGTACGTGAGACCTGAACGTTAATCTTTTGTCTAGGTTGACCCCCAGGTATCTAGCTTCGTTGGTCCACGGAATCTCTTGTCCGTTGAATATGCCGTATTCCTCTGGGTGTACCATCCTCCCGGTGAACAGTATTGCCTGACTCTTTTCAGGGTTTATACTGATCTTCCACAGGTTGGCCCATTCCTCTAACCGATCTGCCTGTTGCTGCAAGTATCTGATGACGTGCGCTTGGCTTGTTGATCTCGCCAGCAGAGCTGTGTCGTCCGTGTAGAGCGCCAACTTGTTGAAGTTGTTCTCCGGCTTGGGCACGTCTGCTGTGTATACCGAGAAGAGGTGTGGTAAAAGGACTGCATCTTGTGGGACCCCTGCTTCCAGTAACCGCATGGTTAACTAGATTACATTTGAATCTGAGTAATTTATACCTATGTTGCCTATCCTATCATAAATAATTTGGTACCTACATTGTCTATATCTGGAATTTCGATGAAGATAACAAAACAAAACTTTTTATATAATGTAGGTTTTGGGAACTAGGTTAAAGGTTCAGGAGAGGACTATTGTTAAGATCAAGTTGTTCGTTGAGGATAAGAGAATACCTAGGTATTTTTCTTTGACTTGTTCATTTCCATAGATTCCAACAGATTCATCATTTTTCCTTTTTCACGTGTGTGGAGGATTTTTAAATTACCTTTATCTATTTTATGTTTCGAATTTTGAAGATGTTCGTACATTAATGATTTTTATCCTAAATGACATTTTCATGGTACCTTATATCAAAATTTCTACCAGTTTGGCTTGTATATATGTCGGGGCATTCACTACATTCTAGTCGATATATACCAGATCTCTTCCCTTTGTCTAATTTAGGTTTGGCATTAAATAATCTAGATGTGTAATTGTCAATCAAAGAAGTAGGTATACACAGTTACAATATTTTTGTCGCATGATTTTCAAACCATTTATTCAATTGATATATTCAAAGAGATATTTATCAATCTACCTGCACATATTCTAATATTCTTTCACTAGGGAAAATACGAACTGCAGATAAGAACATGACCTTAGCCAAATTAAAAATTTGTCTGTCACATCGAAAGTATTGAAAAAAATTTTGAATTTCCAAATGGTGTCAATTAGTGTTTAGGACAAACCACTGTACAACAGTTCTCTTGAAAATTGTGAATGAGCAGATCATTCGTCAGGTATTATTTAGTCTAAAGATTTTGATCGAATCAATCTCGTTCTTTTACTTTCAATTCTTAAGTTCCTGGACTTTGCTTCTAGCATTTATTATTCTTTAGTAATGAAATAATTTGCTCAACCGTTCTAGATGGGTCATACCTATTCAGTAAAAAAACAAATGGAATACCTTCAAAACCAAGAATAGTTTTTCTCAAAGATCGATTCTAGGTCGACTCTCACTTTGTTTTATAAGTAACAGCTATTATACTCATTGCATTGTTAGACTGACCAGAAAGAGTTATATTTAGAATTCTATGAAAACTCTCAATACATGTTCAATACGTGTCCGACCAGGTGAGTCATGATCTGTGCTTTCTGATAACTGAATTGTGCGCCTACATCTCTATAGTTCTTTGCAATTCATTATGCATGTTTCTCTGGTTCTGAACCCAGAAATTACAGAAATTTAAAATCATAAATAACACAAATCTGAAAAAAAGAATGTTTAAGTTAAATTCGTCAAAATTGTCAACATTCCATCTTTTTTCATTCATTTCATATTTAGAGGTTATTATTCTGTACCATTTTTTCTTTCCGTTTTTTTTTGTTTTGAATTGTTTATTCTTTTATAAAAATTGACTTGGGTCTAGTTAACGTGTTTTTTCGATAGTATACTACATGTTTGTGATAGGACACTTCGGAAGAGTCAGAATATAGAGATAAACTTGGAACGAAAGTTATTTTTTGTGTAGGAAATCAGATTGTGGAAGGTGAAAATATCCAATTCGATAAAAATACAGAAAAGTAGTTACATCAATTAGTGAAAGACAATCTGAAAATTCTTGTCTTTAATAAACAATGACACTCAGTTGAATACAATAGTTGCGGAATAGGCCAAGAATGACATGAGATCTATACAGAATGATATAAAATTTTATCTGATTCCAACAAACATGAAGTATGTAGACGTGTAATCCTGCCAATCGTAATGTTAGATTAGTATTATTTGTACTGGATAACGATTCAATAAATTATTACTATTATAACTATAACATATATGAGGATGTAGGGTTTTTCCTACAACTATTGAGTAGAGTTTAGAAACATTTTATTTCTTCATTGATTTTTATATTTGTATCATAAATTCTTGTTAGGAAATCAACTTTTCATAACCCTATTATCGATCAGTCGTACAAAATATCCATCTGCTTGGGTTTCTTATTATTCTTTTATTTTAATTTTTACTTAACATTTTTGTATTTGTTTCATCGCATATCAATGAAATGCCCTCTTCTCTCGAAAAGAAAGGTTATTGCCGGAAAAACAGATGAATATTTAGAACAACAGAAACACTTGGGATGTTTGGAGAAGGTACTTATTGTTAACACTTTCATGCAGTTAGACAAAGAATTCGGGCACAAGTGGGTGACCCTTCTCGACTATATTCATGACCCCGACCATATTGTCAGTGATAATTATTCGAAAGTGACTTCGAACATTTTTTCTTAGCGGATGCATCTAGCCTGTTCAGGGATTTCGGCCGGGAACTAATTCTAATTCTGACTCTCTTCGCCACGAGGTTACACTGTTATTTTCTGTCTGTTCATTTGTTGGTGTTGTTAATAAATGTTATTATTTTAAACGCTGTGTACATCTGAATTATAATTCACCTATCACCAGTCCCGACAAGGGAATGAAAAACTTCCAAAGGAGGTTATTGAAAAAACAACAAATGCTAATGAAAACGCCACACATTTCACTTGGAATTTTTTATTTGTTATTTTTTTCTTTTTTTCAATCTTCTAAATACATTGTTTCAGTCGTATATTCTGAATTTTTTCGAAAAATCGCAATAGGGCTACCGTTAGTAAATTCTAAGCTCTCGATAGGTTATTGCTCTCGTTAACGCAAGGACGTCTTCACTTTCAGGATCAAATTATGCACTTTAGTCTCGTAATATATAATATACTAATTATTCTTCGTTCAATTGAAGTTAACTGTGCAAAACAAAACAAAGCGTTTTCTTAAGTTCTTTCTCAAATTACTTTCATTGAAACCCCTTTTTAGCAAAGTTACTTAACTTATACGGAGGCCGTTATGTTTTTCTCTCGTTGTAGCTAATCAAAACAGTAACAATACAATCGATCGAAAACACACTTTCTGATTGTTGCTTGTTGTTGCGTGTCAGATAACAAAGCGTTTTGTGTGAGGAGGAATCTATTCTTCCTTCTGCTGCGGATTGTGTTCACAAAACTCCGTATTAAAATTCCGTTCAAGTTTCCATTCTTTTGTATTTTAATAACAGCAGAAACAAACGAGTGAACCGAGTCAACATTTAATTACTCTATATTCATATATTCATGGAATATGAATCCGTTATATGAAATTTTTTGGTGGTGTTGTTCGTCGACATGAAATTGCTGACAAATCATAGATCTGGTGCATGATTTAATATTCAGTTTCAAACAGTGTGACGCATAAAGTATTTTCTGTAGTGAGTGAGACACTGAGGGACAGTCAGGCTTAAGTCTCACACTAAAAAATACGCATTTTTGGTGAAATAACGGTGGTCCAAATTCTGATGGTAGTACGGAAGGAATACTGTCAAACTGGCTTATGTCTGAAGAATGCCCAGTGGTTGGTTTATCGTTAATAATTCAAAGAGAACAAAAAACGGTAGTACGGCCCGTATTTTAGGCACGATACGAGTATAGTCGAAGTAACTGATATAGTAATTTTCAAAGCTATCGGTGAACTCAAAGGCCAAAAAAACCAATACAAAGAAATAATGCCGATACGAATTAGTCCACGTGGACTGAAGAATTGGCGGTTCGTATTGGATAATTTTTACTAAGAGTTTTATGATTGGCTGAAAAGTCATAAAATTAAATTTGAAGTCATGTTACGGTGACCAATAGAATGTAGCGGTGAGCACCGCCGCTGATCGCGATTTGAGTGTTGAAATTCGATATTGGTGAAGTTATAATTACTTGAAATTTTTACTTGTTCAAAATGTGGCGTCCTTGGACAAGTACTAATAGTAATAACGAGTGTGATAGCAACGCAGACTTTTTCTTGTGTAGTGATTCCAATAGCAAAATGCGAAAAAGAGATACAAGTATGTATATGTATACAAGTATGTATATGTCAGTGTTGGTGGTTTGACCAATCAACTTGGCAAGTTGACTTGGGTGTCACACCAATAGGTGGTTCCACTTATGTTTCGCTTGCGTTTACGCAGCTATTCTTATCAAGTACTTTCTTGGCTTTTCTCATTTTGTCTTCAATCGAGGACCGCCTGCCCGGTACTGACGATGCCCAAAAGGCTGAAACAGCTGTCTACCGGTATATATATATATGATGAGCTGTTTTCTCGGGTTTCGCTCCGTGTTCTGTGTATTTTCTCCCCATAAGGATTATTTTCACAACGTTTCGGCAAAGTCTCATTTGCCATCTTCTGGTGATGTCTGGTTTTTTTCAACAGTCTAGTTGAAACAGTCAACAGTCTACATTTCGTGTGGAATATAACACCGTATGAATGTCCGCCACGACTTCTCTGGGTTGAGCGCATCTGAAACTCCTTATTTTCCATGAATTTAGCACAAATATCTGGCTGAATTTGATCGATGGCATAGGTTATGTTGCCTTCGATTACCGCTGTGGTTTATGGTTTATTCGTATATATCTCCGACTCAAGAAAACCTCACAAAAAAGTCTATCGGAGTCAAATCGCACGATCTCGGTGGCTAGGTTACATTACTTCCACGTGAGATGACCATGCCTTCAAATCTCTCGTGCAAGAGCTGTGTGGCACGTAGCGCCGTCCTGTTGAAATCACATGTCGTTGGTGTCCAGATCATCCAATTTAGGCCAAAAAAAATTGGTAATTATCGACCTATAGTGCTCGCCGTTGACAGTAACGGCCTGGTCAACGTCGTTCTCAAAGAAATATGGACCAATGACCCACCAGCCCAAAACAGTACATTTTTTGGAATGCATTGGACGCTCTTGGATCTCATTTGGATTGGTGTCCCAATATTCGACAGTTTTGTTTGTTCAAATAACCATTCATCCGGAAATGGGCCTCATCGCTGAAGATAATTTTTTTATGAAAATTTGGGTCAGCTGTCAACTGCTCCAGAGTCCATTCAGCGAACTCACTTCATTGTATATCGTTCACCTTCATTTCGTGTTGTGGTCTGCGAAAGGTCGAGTTTTTGTGAGCGACGCGTAATCGACTGCATCGGATTTTCCTGCACACTCTCACAGACAACGGTGATGTTTTTGGCAGATCTTGCGTTTTGTCGACGTATGGGTGTTGGTTGACCGTTTACTGAACCAGTGGTCACAAATTTATCCACCGTAAAATGGGCGAAGCGCGAGGATATTATTTTGAAAAAGGGTGCTCATCCATTTTATTCTCGTTCTGAGAAATTATTTGACCTGTGTGGAATAGAAGTAAGGTCAGAACGATATTTCTTATCAGGTACTGGAGTTCGTGCTACAAAGAAAACCAATTCACTACTACCGATTACCTTTCAGTTCACCAAAGAAGGAAATCATTAACTAATTCATATTTCTATCTGTCTTTGTGAAGAGAAAGCACGGTATTTGAAGTACCTTTCGAAGTTGCTTGTATGCGAAAGGCAATTCACTTCATTAAACAGAACAAAATCTGATTGAGTCATTCGTTATTGAGACTTTGAGATATAACTTTCGATCTCGCAATCAAAGCACATGCCACTGATGTCGGCCTCAGTAGGTAACGAAACGTTTTATACTATAACTTCCTTTTGACTACAGCCTACCAGCCCGCCCGGATTTTCTCCTTTTCAATGGTGACTCCGGCATTTCAATTACTTTTAAAATGGATTAAAACTAATTTTTTTCTGAAAAAAGTACACATTTGAATCATTAACTTTTTCGATGTGATTGTTTATTAATTATGGACCTGCGTTCTTTCATGCTAATATTAAATATAAATTACATATCTCAGTAAATATAGGTGGGTACGTAATACAGTTACTGATACCGAAATAATTCATTTCTAATGACATATTGGATGGTTGAAAATTTATCCTTTATCGAATAAGTATGGCTGAACACTCTATCGAGTCAGAGCTAGAACCCAAAAAGTAAATGACTTTGTTTGAAAAGTGCAGCAAAGGAGTAACTCCATGCAGGGTGGCTTGATGAAAACGAAACAAAAAATGTTCATGATTGGCATTTCAAAAATATCACTCAAACTCTTCAAATTTTATTTTCAACTTTCACTTCTATCTTCTCTGTGTGAGATCAAACCATTGATTTTTCAAAGGATTAGGGGTCACAAACACGTCAATAGAAACTTCCTTCATATTAACTTTCAACCGAAATTCTTGATAAGTAACATGGTTTCGTGGAAAAAGAATCAATCTTTGTAAGCACGGCTCCAAAGGTTTTGACTTTATAAATTGACAAAGTTGTGGAAGAAACCTCAAAATTTGTATACTTCCTAACTTTTTACTTCAACAGGGGTTCAGAATGGTGTCTTCCTCCTTCCAAACAGTAATAGAGGTTTTGTTCAAAGAGAATTTGAAATTTCAGAAAATGTCATGGCTTTCTTGGTATTGCTTCGAATGATTCACATTTCAAATATTTCCCAAAATCGGATATATCTTGCCAGGGGTGTATTTTAGGTATAGGACATTCTTCATGAATTTGATATCTTTTTTTTTCGTAGTATTCAAAAATAATAGAATAGTGTATGGTTTCCATTTGAAAATATCGTGTTTTATCAGTTTTTTCGATGTTATGTTTTAAGCGGAAATTTCGACCACTCTGTAAATTATTTTCGAAAAGTCGATGGACCTGTTCATGACTTGATGCTTTAGGTGTGATTCTGTGAAATTTCACATTTTCAACTGTTACTGTCTATGAGTTATGATTTTTTCGGAGTGGTGCTGTAACTGTCAAATTCTTCAGAAAAAATTAATATCTCGAAAACTAACAAAATTGGGTATAGATATTGTTATACAAAGTGGGCCTAAAATGTGCTGAAAAATTAAAAAATGTAATAAAATACAGGATGTTCGTTCCATTTGGAATAAGGAAGTTGCCCTCAACTTCCGGTTTAACGGAAAGAGACCGGAAGTTGAAAATATTTTAGATGAGAATGTCATTTTGTAAAACCCACTACCACAAAATTTTAAGTTTATATTTTGAATCGTTCTCCATATATTCCTAACGAACGCTCGTCGTGAAAGACCCTGTATATACTATCCTTTCAAAAAATGGCCATGTTGTATATAGTACATGTAACACTAAACACCCTATTATTTTTCATGTACGCCTTTCTATTAACAGACATTTTTGTTATATTATCAATTGGGACACGAGTTAGAGTAATGAATAATGGTTTGTCGTGAATCTATCATCTCAGTAGATTTGAATTAATCTATTCGGTAACCCTCGTTATTACCATTGTAACTGCAATAAATTACTCCTCTATTGGAAATCAATACCGCAGATGCAGTCGAATGATTTGGTATCTTAATTAATTCAGCCAAAGGTCTCAATTTTCAATGCAGATAGCAATTGCTGGTCCGTAAGTTATAGAGCGAGAGTTGATTGTTGTTGGTATTCATGCAACCGACCGAGTTCAATCTGTAATAGGTATTTATTGAAAATGTTTGAAACTTATTTCATGTCTAGGATTCGTATTTGTACATATTTGTCAAAGATTATTGGCCACATAATGAAAGGTACCTAATGAAAGGTAAAACTTGAACCTCTGGCGTAGAATGAATCCAAAACAAGCATTGTTCTTAAACACCAAAATAGTCTTACGTCATATCCTAAAGACGGCAACTTTTTGGATGAGACGCATGTCTAAAAGGGTGGTTGGCATCTTCAGAGATATGAATTATAGTTCCCAAAGTTAGAAGTTGGAGGTATCTTGATGCGCTATATTTATGAGTGATCGAAGATGACCTCTCCTGACCAATCACGTGCGGCTTGATCGGCCGGTCTAATCTTCACAGTTAGATCCTTTTGCTCAGTCGAACCGGACATTACCGCTGTACCTGGTGTTTCGTAAAGCGGGGGTTCAAATACTCAACTGAAACTTATGTTAAGGACACATGACACTACATTGAAAACAATGAAAGGAATCAACTGGATAAAGTAGCCATGGAAGGAACACTTAGTCCTATTATAGCTAAACCCACTTGGAGTATTTTGAACAGAAAATAATAGAATATTTAACCTGCAGTTTACAGTATGATACCGATTTGTCGACGACATTATACGGAAAAGTTTAAACGACTTTCTAAGTATACAGTTCACGATGGAAGCGGTCAGACAATTAGCATTCATGAAGGTTCAAGTTTTTTTGTACCTTGGGAGCTGTCTGACTTGTCCATTTAGTCCAAGTATCCAAAAAACACTGCAGCCTCTTGGGCTTATTGCGTTTATTCTCCCATCTTCTCATGATACCCATTCCATCAGTCTCGTTCCCTGTACTAGTTTGTACAGGTTGCGTGTTGGGTGTTCGTTATATTCTTCTGGGCGTAATTTTGTACGTCCATATATTGCCTGCCTCCTGTGATTCAGTGCCTGACATTCGCATAAGATGTGTAGATATGTTTCTATCCCTTCGTTGCATAATCTGCAGCTGAGGTCTTCGTTGTACAGCCCCATTTCATTCAGATGTCCTCTAAGCGGACAATGACCGGTTAGTAACCCTGTAATTATTCTGAGCCGATCCCTACTGTATTGAAGTAGTTCTTCGGTTCTTTTCTCGGACGGTTCCCTAATGAAGGTTCTACTGTGTTTGTGGCCAGGTACTTTTGTCCAGTACTCAGTACAGTGCTTCTCATTGGTCCATGTCCTAATCTGGTTTCGTACCAATGATTTTGGTATCCCCAGAGCTGGTTCAGGACCTATATATGAAGTTGATGATCCGCGTCTAGCGCATTCATCAGCTTTATCATTACCTGTGATTCCTGAATGTCCTGGCACCCAGTACAAAGTTAATTTGTTTCTGTTTGCAAGTTCATTCAGTTCTTCATGGCATTCCCAAACCAGTTTTGATGTCACCTTCAGGTTTGTCAGAGCCCCTATTGCGCTCTTGCTGTCTGTAAAAATATTGATCCGCTCATTTCTTTGAGTAGCCTTGATTGTGATTACGTAAGGTATATAAATATCAGAGTAAGAATGAACTTGTAGTACGTATTTGACTACGAAAAGGCTATGTGTCTAGTTTATGAAATTACTATGGATCTTCATCAAGTAACGGCCAAATCAGTCAGAAAAAAAAAGTTTTGATTGTTTTTATAGAAGCAACCATATTGTGCAGAGCTTTCTAAATTTCCAATTTAACTCATTACAGCGTTCCTAGTGTCAAATTTGTATCACGTATCCATAATGCTGGTAAAGGAATTTTTTTTCGAACATTTACTACAACCAACCATTCATAATTTCACTTAATTTTAAAACTGGAAATATAAATTATCTTTGTGTACACCAAGCTGACATTTTGTTTTCTTTTAGCAAACAGTGATCTCATATTGAGAATAACATGAAAATAGCTAATAGTAATGTGTTATGTGACTTTATTTTGATGAAGGAAAATATTCATCGTTCTCTTTTTGGACTGATGATCTGTATAAATGAGTCATAGATGTCAAAAAATAGCTATCAACTGTATTGCCAAATATGCGTCAAATTAACTAAATCTTATAAGACCACAAGTATAGCTGAGACACCAGTCAATGATAATGATGATGAACTGATAACTTCAAACATAACTCAACCTCTGACGGAAGCACCAAATTCTCACGAAGGTTCTAAATACATGAATACTTTAATCTAGTAGACCACTATTATAATCTTCATGTAGTCATTGTTTACTGTGGTTCTGGAGTTGAATCTGGTCATTATAACGTATTGGTCAAAGACGAAACGGACTGGTTTAAGTTTGATGATAGTCGTGTCACTAATTATTCTGGCGATATCTTGAATGTATTGGAGCCTCTCCATGAAAGAGAGGACATTGGCAGATCAATATTTTCAGATGATGTAGTGCTGCAGGGTTTTCCGGGTTTTCCTGCAGCTACAATGGCGATTATTTCACTAGTTCTTATTAGGAACAGACGGACATCTCTCCTCACGAAGACAACATCTATGGTATCGACCTGATCCAGGAATAGCAATGAAACCAAGCTTCAGCATCGACCGTTGAACGAAATTTTCATCTTTCTCATCAGTTTTAATTGCAAGCCACTAGTTGAAACTAGAACCCAAAAGCAACGCCAGACTGCGCCATTTCCATCTGTCATAACTTTAGCGTATGACCACTATGACCAGTTAAATCGAGGATCTACTGTGTTCTATATATGTATGATTGCATACATTGTATTCGTTTGAAACATTTTCTAACGACATTTTCAAAGGAATACTACATCCATCAATTTATTTTATTTTTAGATTGATTTCTTTCTAATATTTGTGTAACAGTTCAGTATGATTATCGCATTTTTTGAACCCATCGAAATATTTCTCATTGTACACACCTTTCTCTATTTCATGAAATTTGGTTTTCATTAATATATTTCAAACTGATCACCTTCATACCTGTAGTATTTTTTGAAGTTTGAACGACAATGCAAATAAACCTAAAAATTACGCAATCTACAATCCATATCTTCTTTAATATTGTTTTGGAAACCAAACTATATTGATTTCCATTTCACAGTGACTTACTAACCCGATCCATATTTATTGATTCCAAAAAATTATTTGTTCGCAGTTCACAGAAATGCTGGTTATATGTTTTAGGTCATATTTCAAGGAATAATTTGATTTTCAGTTGAAAGATTCGATACAAACACAGTTTTACTGGAAATCAGAAGGCGTGGAATAATTGGAATAGCAAATTGTAAATGTTCTTGGAGGTATGACAGGTTGCTTTTTGTTTCATAGACACGCGACCTAACTAGATCACGTTTTCCTGATGATCATCTTCATCGTTTTCTTCGAAGTTGTTCGGTTTATTGTTGTTGAATGATTACAACTAACGTGTATTTATCGAAATTATCGTTCTGATTATATCGAGTGAATACGAATTTCTAGAAACGATCAGCTTTATTTGTTTAATTGAATACAAGGGCTTCAGCTCACATAAAAATGTAATCCCAAACAAAAGTTTGGTAATGTAATGGGTCGATACATATTGGGAATACATGATTTTTTAAGGACAAAACACAAGCACTACAGGAAAATCCTTAAGTCACTCTAAGAGCGGAGCCTGTGCGAAAGTGGCGATTCACATTAGATTTGAATTACTGAAGATTAAATCCATTTGGAAAAACGTTCTCAGGAAGTTTAATTCCACATGAACGCAATTCTCCAAATGAAAGAGTTCTTGAACAGTGAAGTTCGAGGTGTACTGAGTTGAACCTCATCAAATGTATCAAGTCACTTGATCACTTCCCGTGAAAGTATCTATAGAAGAGAGACATCTCCAACCTTTCTTCGATGTTCCAGACTATCAAGGTTGCAAGTGATATTCGCGTCTCCAATCAGGCGGATGGCTCTTTTCTGTTTGGAATCCAGCAGCTTCAGGATATACTTAAGGGCGGAGCTCTATACATGTGAACAATACTCCAAAGAAGGTCTGATCTGAGCTTCATAGAGTATCAAAAGTTGCTGGGGTTTGTACAGTTTTATTGTTCGGAACAGTGTTCCAAGCTTCTGAGAAGCAGCCTTTGCAATCCCAGCGACATGATTATGCCAAGACATATTGGTATTCATTTAAACCCCCAACAAACTTAATAA